>VXAU01004797.1:151193-280282 GCA_013399695.1 Formicarius rufipectus
TTTTTTTGCATAGCAGGTGAATAGTAATGGAAGAGTAGTTATCTTTCTGGAAGTTTTAGCTGAAGACAGGATGCTAGACTCATGAAATTACATGGTCATTCTTACCACAGTTGATGATCTTTCCCCTCCTGCGAATTAGAAAAGATATGAACTTCTCAGTTTTTGTTTTGTTTTTGTTTGTTTCCTTACAAAAGATGCCCATGTCCCTTACTTACAGTGTAAGTAAGCTTGTGTATATGCAGTGAGCAAGAAACAGAGTTTTCTGCTGAGCTGAGAGGAAAGATTGGCAGAAAGGAAAGGAAGAGGTCAGCAGATATTCCACGTCCACCAGAAAAGGATGCAGACACAGTGAGGAAAAGAGAGGAGTGGATCATCAATGGAAAAGGAATATAGTGCTTTTGATTTATATATCCAGATAAGATTTGTTTGACATTTCTTTCTATTAAAGCTGTACTGCTTTCTAGATTCTTTTACTAATGTATTTGCTCTGTTTATTTTCTTTAAAGTGTGTCCTTACATGTTACATGTAAACAGCAAGCTGTAAAGAGAGCAAATTGTAGCTATCTCTGTAGTAATTGTATCTGTGTTGGTGAAATCATCTCGGAGATTATTTAGAGACCTAGCTGGTGTCATGAGGAAACGTAATGCATCTTTTTGACAAGTGACATCAATTCCAAAGTAGTCAAGTTTCTTCTGAAGACCACAGTATGCAGTATTCCGTGAGACGCAGAATGCAACAGTATGGTTTTGTACTAGCAAAATAACACTACTGGATTCACATTGTTGCTATCACTGAATGCATTTCCGATTTCTTAAATAGACATAAATGACTCTGATCTTCCAGATCCATCATTCACTTGTAGAGTTCTTGAAATATGAGATTTATGCAGTAATCCACCCCTTCAGGATGGAGGGCAACCAATCACAATCCTGCTGCAGTGAAAATGATACTTTCTCTGAAGCCAGGCATCGCTACCAGAAGCAAACTGAAGGATTTCCAGGGCTGCCGAGTCTCCTCCTTTGCTCTCACCCAATAAGCATCTTTCTGTGCTTATATTTATGGGTGCAATTAGGCAGCTCGCGTGCTATGTTTCTACAATGTGGCTGTTAACGCGTGACAAAAATTCTCAATGGCAAAGTGCAACAAGTAAAATGCTGCAATTCGTGGATTTTAATTTGGTTCTGAGAAAGAAGGCATGTTCGGTTCACCCTCACACCCTAGCACAGGCTCGGAGACACTGAGGCTTCCTGCACAGGGAGTTTGCTAAGCCGCCTCTAGCCATGGCGTTATCTCACAACAGGTGCCGAGGCAGCCGCCGTCCCTATGGAGATAAGGTGGGGGAGCGAGGGAGAGGCAGACGAGTTCTGGACCAAAGGTTACCTTCTTCCAGGGCTCGAAATGATCCAACCTTTCTGGAAATAAATTGGGCAATCCGTTTCCCAAGGCGGCAAGAGCTAACCTCGCGATGACAACCACCCCCTTGACACCATACAACTGTATCAATGAGCCCCGAGGAGAATTCCCGCTGGGCAAAGCCCGAAGGTGCGGCTGCGGAAGGCAGACAGAGCCTTGGGGAGGGCCGGTGATGGTGCTGCTGCCTCAGGTGGTATATCGGAGGCGGGGGCCGGGCCGGGGTGTCCGCGCCACCCGCGGACGCCGGCAGATGGCCCTCGCCGCAGCGCCGACCGGGGAGAGAGATCGGGCGAAGGAGGGGCCGGCGTCGCCGCCGCGCTGAATCTCCCAGCCCGCTGCCCTCCGCCCCCTTCTCCTCCACCTCCTCCCCCGCCGCGATGGCTTCCTAAGGGCGATGCTCCGGGCCGCCACGGCCTCCCGCTCTGTCCCCGGTTGCTGGGTGGGCACGGGCGGGCGCGTCCCGGCGGCTCCCGCGCTGCTCGGGGGCCGGGCCGAGGGCTCCAGCCCTCCCGGGGCGGGGGCAGCCGCCTCCGCCTCCCGCCGGTGCGGGGCGGGGAGAGCCGGGCGGCGCGCAGGAGGGAAGGAGGCGGCGGGCGCGGGGTCCGCTGTGAGCCCGGACCAGCGCTCCTGAGGGGCCGCCTGCGGGCCACCCATCCCTCCCCGAAAATGCCCCTCCTGGCCGCGCCGGCAGCCGGGGGCGGCATGTAGCGCGGGGGGAGCGGGCTCCGCGGGGGGCGGGAGAAGCCCCTTCCCTCCGCCCGTGCTCGCACACACACATCCACACACACCCCGCACCGCAGCGAGGCGCACGGCCGGCCCTCCCTCCTCCCCCGCCCGCAGGGTGCATGCCCGCCTCGCCCGGCACAGGGACGGCGCGCCGCTGAAGCAGCCCCGCCACCGGGCGCCACCGGGCACCCCCGGGCAGCGCCGCCGCCATGGCTGAGGACAGCTCCGATGTCCCCAAAGAGTTGATCGGTAAGGAGCGGGGCATGGCGGCGGGAGTGGGGCGGTGGGGTTGTGGGTGAATCCCGGGGGAAGGTGCTGCGGGGGCAAGTTTGGAGGCCGCCGTGCGCGACCGCGGGATGCAGCGCTGCCGGAGAGGGCGTGGGGCGAGTCCGGGCGTGGGTCTGTGTGGCCGCGGGTGCTGGTCGGGGGAAGCCGGGGGCACTCCACGGAGGGCTGGAGGGACTCTGAGGGGAGGCGAGGCCGCGCTGTTGCGTGCGGAAAAGGGGCGGGCGGGGGCTGCGGGGCTGCAGCGGGGAGGCGGCCCCGGGCAGGGGCAGCGCCCGCGGAGCCGCGTCCGGGCCCTGCGTGTGCCCCCGCTCCGGAGGGGACTGTCGCGGGGGTCCCGGCGAGGGGAAGCTGCCCCCGCGCCTCCCACACCGCCGCCCGGCTGGGGCACGTCCGCGGAGCGCCTCAGCTTGGCGGCACGGACTGCGGCTCCTCTCGTTAATTTTTATTTATCCCCCGGGGTTTTACCTAGTTTAGGACTCGTTCTCCTGCATGGAGCGAGAGTATTTGTAATTAAAGTTTTATGGCCACATGCACACGAGCCCCCCTCGCTGCATGGTATGCGCTTAGGAAATCACAGGTGATGGCGAGGACCACTGAAAATGCAGTTATCGCTTTTGGGGAGCTTCCGATAAATGGGGTAAATGGATCGTCAGCGCGGTATGTGTGTGTAACCAGTGTCATTTGGGGTAACAGGTTGGATGCTCCAGGTCCTCAGCCACATTGCTCAGTCCAAACTTCCTTTGGTTGTACTTGTGGTTTTGCCTGTTGAAGAGCTATCTGAGGATCTTGCCAACATTAGAATAAAGTGTTGCCTGGACAATAGATGGAAACAGAAATTTATCAGGCAACAAGGTACATGTTGAACTCAACGTAGTCCTCCAGACCATACCTAGTTAATTTATAGTGTTGCATTTCCTTCACTTCTGTCAGCATCTACTTTTAGCATTTGTAAAATATTGGTGAAAATACCGATGGATGGTTGCAGCTGCCACAGAATTTTTTTTCTGTAATGTCAAAGTAGCTCTATTTTGCAGTCATTTTAGTCTGCAAACCATGTGGTTTACTTTAGGCTATAAGAAGTAATGATCTGGGAAGTATTCTAGGAGTAGCTGTGGTCAAAACCATGGACTTACTCTATCTTAAAATGGCCAGGCAAGTTTGAGGTGCTAATATGTGGTATTTCTTACTCAGTGTTGGTCTGCAGTGTTGTAGGTGAGATGTGGTGCATATGACAGGGAAGAGTGACGTGGGCATCTGTTCATCCCCTCTTCTGGTGGCTTTGGACAGTTTTAAGAATTACCCCCCAGCCCTGGTACCCTGCAGTTATCTAGCTTGCTTTGCCAAGGGCTCTTCTGGAATGTGTGGATCTGCTCATGTAGATATCAGTATTTTGATGTCTGCGTGTTAAAATTTAACCTTTAAACAGACTTCTTCATAGTAACCATGTGTTGAGAGCAGGGTGAAAGGATGTGCTTCAGTGCTGAGTGATTGGAATATGGAGATTAAACTGGCGGTAGGAGTGTTTGAGCTGCAGTTTTTGTTCTGTTACTCACTTCCCCTGTGACCTTTGTCAGGTCTTGTAGGTCATAGTCTGCAAAAAACCCCTCTCCTGTTGTTGGCTTACTGGAATCTGCTCCTCCGAGGTGTGGGTATCTGAAGTCTCCAGCATTAGATATGGATGAGTGCTTCAAAATATGAACCTTAATATTATGTTTCCATCTCTGAGTCTGAAAATCTACTTTGTGAGTCCACTTGCAATGTGGAGGAAAGTGTTCTCAGTCACATGAAAAACAGCTCTTTGAAGAAGCATTTCTAACCCTCTCAGCCAGATAGAGCCTTGAAAGGAGCTAACATTCTGATGCTGCTTTATGAAGTCTGGGATCCCAGGCCCCTTCTCTTCCTATGGCTTGTTGGAGTAAGAATGTTGGAGCTGAGGGCTTGCAGTCATTCCTACTTCTTCGGTGTGGGACCTGTGGGACAGCAAAGGGAAGCAAGTGGGTCTCTCAACACTGGTGCCTCAGGAGGAAGTCCTTTGGTAGATGCAGGCACTTGCAGCTGTTTATGGGAGAGGAGAAACTGAAAGGCAGAGGCTGCAGGTGGAGGTAAAGTAGCAGAGACAGTAGTAATACCTTTTCTTCTTCAAGTAGCTAAGACTTCATGAAAAAGATGGTGTGGCCAGCTTGCTTCTGGGTTCCCAAGCAGCAACAGAAAGACCAGAATTAGGCATTAGCCCTAAGAGAGGAAGCCTTGGGAGAGCAGTTCACCTCGGGCTGGACTTTCCCCCCAGGCTTTGCTTACCTGGCTGCTCCAGGAGCTTGCAGCCTGGCTCCTGACCAAGTGGTTGCTCAGGGAGCTGGCTGCATTGGCTGTCTGCCATGGGACTGCCATGGCTTGGGGCAGGCTTCTCACTGGGCAAGCCACTGCTACCGAGGAGCTTTTGTTTCCTGATAGGAAAATTAAAATTCCTGGGGGAAAACATGCCGATTCTGCAGAAAGAGCTCTTGCTTATGAAGAGTCTCTCCGACCAGCCACATTTCTGACTTGCACACCCTTCTGCCCTGCAGGCAGAACACTGTGGCCCAGGCTAAACATCCAGGCTGAATAAATGGTGTGTTTGTGCTAACTGCCTCCTGACTCCTGGATGAAAATTGTGCAGAGAAGTGATGTACAGAGCACTATAATGAAAAGCGTTAGAAGTAGTCCATTATCTTCAATTTTAGCCTTTAAACTTAAGCTTGCATGGGGGTAAAGTGTATGTGTCTGGAGAGGGTAGAGGCTTGCCTTTTACAGATGCCACATATAAGGCTGCAAATAGGTTAATGTGTCTAAAAGATTTCTTTCTCATTCCCTTTCAGTGGGGGCTGGGGAGTAAAACTTCCTGAAGGTGCCAAATTGGCTCTCCTAGATGAACTCCTCTGTTTATCTCTCAATTACATCAGTTTCAGTAGTTGTATGTTCCCTTCAGGCTGGGATGCAAATGTTCAGGGGAAAAGCTGGTTTGATTCATACTTGTCAGAGACTATGTATACACATGTATGAGTGTACATACTAAAACATTAGGGCAACTAACATAACTTTGGTGTTGGCACCATGAAGTGACTGCATTGTCTTTGGGTCTTGGACTGAGACCAGTGTTGCCTTCCATAACATCCTCTGCAGAGCTGTCAGATGTTACACTCTGCAAGTCAGCTTGCTTTGCTTTGCAGCTTAAATGCGCAGAGTGCAAAATGTACAAACACTTTGCTCTTCAGTTACCTGACCCATTTAGCCTCCCTGATATTAACAATAGGCTCGCATTTGTGCAATACAAGGAGCTAATTTGCTTGAGCAAGCCTTTCAGGTCCAAATAATAGCAAGTGATGAATTTGTTCTATTTTCCCAGAGTAGAGCTAAAGCAGTGCTGAGGCTTGTCTTGGGAATGCTTTTGATATGTAAGTAGTGCTGGAAAGAAATATCAAATGGTGTTTAGAATCCTGGCATATGGAATCGATAATCCTATCATAGTAGACATAAATTATTGTGTGGATGGCATGCTTAGAAAAGTTGTACTTGTGTTAGGTTGGGTTTACTACTGGTGTGTGTGCATGAGACTCCCATGAGTGCAACCAGCTGAACGACATGGCTCTGAGACTTTTTGAAAATCCAGCCAGTGGCACCTGTTTCCTCCTTGTACTGAAACTGAAGGTATTTGATTAAGGCTTTTTGTTTCATTTCAGAAAGCGTCAGGGATGTTATTGGGAGGAAAATCAAAATTTCTGTCAAGAAGAAAGTGAAACTGGAAACCAAGGGAGATAAAGTGGATAACAAAATATTGGTAAGTACAGTAAAATGACTCTGATTATGTATGTGAAGGAAAATCCAGTAACTTTTCAGAAGGCATTAATTCTCCTCTGGAAGGATTATATGACCTTTGTGTGTGCCATAAGATACCCATATAATTTATTTTCTTACTTTCTTGATAGCCCAAGTAGCAAGTTGATGAGCAGTTATGCATGTGTACACACACATTTGTCACTGAGTTGTTTTTCAGAGTTTGGGGTATTAAGCTGTGGACTGATGATCAAACAAGCTATTATCAGAACCTGTTCTAAAATAATTTGCTGCCTTTGCTGATTCGGTTTTCTGTTCTCATCTCTAAGAGTTTTAAGTGGACAAGGAATGTAAAATTATCTTTTGAGAATCTTCTGAAACTGTTATGCAGTGAAGAGTAACAGTAAAACTGTTGGTCTTTTTGAACTCAAATGACTACTTGTACTTTTTAATATTCTCTGTTATGTCATACATCTGCATTTTAAAAGAAATACATAATGTGTGGTATTCTAAATTGTTGTTCTTAAAACTGTAGTGGAGGAAAGTGACAAATTAATCTCACTTAAGTATGTTTTCCTGTTTTCTCAAGAATAGTTCTGCTGGACTTTTTTGATAGGAAGAAAGCTGTGGTAATAAGCTGCTATGTTTGCATATGCAAAATATGTCTTGAATATGCAAAAAGACATGGAACTGTATGTTTTCATTCTTTTGATACCTCTCTATCTGGAGAACTCAGAGTGACAAACACAAATAAGTACAGTGCTGCTATAATATTTTGCAAGATAATTGAGATTTGGTGCCTTGCGTTAGTGCTGCTGCATATTTGAAAGTTCCATTGCCAAAGCTGTTTTGACAGGTTTTAGGAACATTCCCTGTGCAGATACTCTGTTTTGGCTTTTGAAACTGCAGCTTCTTGATCACTTCTGCATTATCATCTTAAAGTACATGTTGCTTATGCATGGACAATAACTCTGTAGATAATGGCTCACTTTTCAGTGAGAGCTGCTACTTAAGGAATTTTAAATATTTTCTGCGTAATATCTACCCATGTTATATGTAGCTCCTAGGTTTACAGTTTCTGTACTGGAAATAGATTGAATATGTGAATGTTGATTGATTGTCTCTATTTATCTGAAAGCCATGTTCATAGGGAGGGCTGACAGGTTTCACTGAAGTGGTTACACTTGATTGAGTTTTTGACTTGCACAGAATCATGACTATTATCAATAGTGAAATATATTGTGGAAATACTGAAATACTGTTCTGAACTGATGGGACCAAGAGAATGTCAAGCGTTGAATTATCAGTGAAGTTTCTGAGGGATGTACTACTCAGCAGTAAAATGCCTAAATGTGATGACTCAGGTGTTTATTCTCTTTAATCTCCTAAGATCTCAGGTGGGAGACTTTTACCTTTAATGACTGAAGAGGTACTGAAAGGGAGGGAATCTATTTAAAGGATTCATGAGTTAGTGAGCACTTCTTGGGTGCATGCATGTTGTCTTCAGTGCCCAGGATAAGTCTTCCAAGGGGATGAATTGCTGGGTGCTGTTCGGTTCTTCAATGCAGAAACCATTGTACCATTTGTTCTTCAATGCAGAAATGCAGGGAATTTATATTGGTGGAAAAAAGAAAAAAATTTTTTTTGTTAGAGAAATTGATTATTGACTGCTGGATCTGGATTTTATGTTTTCTTTTGCTATAGAAGAGAACTGGCATGTGTGAAGTGGTCTAAATCACTAATGACACTTGTCTTTACCATGTCTCTCTGATTGCATATGTATATCTTGAGAAGGATTGGTTTGTGGTTTTGTTTTTTTACCTCCCCAGAAGTGCTGAATGTTATCTGCTGTGGCAGAGGCTGGTAGAGGTTGTTGTTCACTCTAAGGATGCAAAGTTCTCTGAAGTGCAGAGTGCTCAGAACAAATGACACCAGTGACACTTTAAGTTTGGTACCTCAAATTAGTGGAGACTTTTTGGCTTTAGTGCATCTACAGTGCTTACCTGTGAAGTAGAGGACATACACCCTGCTCTGCTCAAAAGAGTTATGATGAAAATAAATAATCTTGCTTCAGGAGTAGGTGAATGTTTTTAATACTAAATGCTACAGGAAATCTGCCAATAAAATTAAGAATTTTAACTAAGCTGGGACTTAACAGTAAATAATGCATATGGCCGCTTTCTGACCAGAGCGGGTAAAACTGAATACTCAATTGTTATGCCCTGAGTAAGCCTGTCAAACGGAATGCTGAATGAAGTGTTGGCAGCAAAGGCAACTCAGTAATTAAAGACTATATCCTTAAGTGAATGCACCAGAGGGCTCAAATGTGATTGCATGGGCAGCCTTCATGCCAGAGCTCCTCAACTCCTGAGAGCTTAGTTCTGAAACATTTAATCTTCTGAGCACTCTCTGACTGCACATGTAGGAATGAATTGTTTTGAGATTTTGGTTTAGTATTTTTTTAGTAGTTGGGTGTTTACAAGCAAATTAGGTGGCATACATTGGGTCCAGCACTTAATAACGAGAAAATACCAGTTGCTCTCATCTAGCTAACCCCAGAGCCATTGTGAAATGTGCTTATGGTTTTAAAGGAAGTTGATCACAGAGGCTGGCACTAAGCCCTGACACCCGAATCTGTGCTTTAATTAAGTGATCTCTCATCCTTCCTAGGGAAATCCAGCAGAATCAGTACCACTTTCAGAAAGAGAGATTATTTTTAAATGACTGCACTTGGCAGGTAACTATAAAAACACTTGACCTCTGGCCCTGTCATTCACAGTGTATTCAAGGTACAGAGTGATAGAATATGCATGTAACCATCTACTTAAACCACTCTACTATAGGAAATTTCCCTCATAATTAAGATAGAAATTATAATCTGAGACTAAAGAAAAAACCAGTGCAAAACCCCTGGTGTTGCTTGGAATAGGATCCTAATATTAAACTGGTGGATAAGGTCTGTCCTTGCCTTAAGATGCTCTTGAAGCTCAGCTTGGGGTGCCAGAGCTTGGAAATTATGTCTAGGAACTTTAATGTAAAACAGATTTTGTCAGTCTTCACAATGAGTTTGCTACCACAGGAATCTCAATCTTCAGTTATTTAATTTTTCAGTTAGTCATAATGATGCAAACCAGTAAACATCATGAGCATCTCAACTGTGTCTGGTCTGCTGGCACCAAATCTTAGATTTTCAGGCAGCAGATTGGTATCCAACCCTGAAAAGGCAATACACAGCTTGAACGGGCAGAAAATAGGTGCTCAAATGATTAGGGTCAAACCCCAGTACTGTCCAGGTCATCTGGCTACTCTGGCAGAGCAAAACTCTCATTAGAGACGGTGAGAAAGCACCCAAGCATAGAGGAGACCTTGAAAGGTCCCCACAAGGGACAGGGGAACAGACATCATGGAGCTCCCCAATAGGTTGCAGTGCCACTGTGGGCTGGGGAAACATGTAGCAGGGCTGGGGGATGTAGCTGGGGGCAACTGAGCTCCACTGGTCACCATCAGTGCTGCAGTAAACCCAGTGTCAAGCCAGGCCATTGGGTTGGTGGGGCAGGCTTAGCTGGGAAAATGACTGAGTTGCAGGCATAGCTGTGGCATTGCTCAGGCTGGAGTTGAGTGCTGGAGCTCCAAAGCAATGTGGGGTATCCTGGTCAAGATTTCTTCCTACTTTTGGGATCACACAGACACCCTATGTTGGGTGCAGGCAGCCAAACTGGCAGAGCTCTTGAGGAGACTGCCCTAGGTGACTCCATGGGGCACTCAGCTGGAGAGAGTGTACTGCCTCAGGAGTGAATCCAATTGTGTTTGGCTTCAATATGATCCTTGCAACAGCAGTCTTATTGGGACTTAACTGTTTTCTAATCAGTGGAGGATTCCTTTGGTTTTGTATGATTGTTTTGTTTAAACCTGGTTTCTTACAAGGACAAGGTTTAAGGCATCATGGCGAGTGACTGCGGTGTTCCTCCTCACACTGACAATTTCTGACTACCTCTCCAGTTTCAGGTGAAGCTGATAGGTATGTAGAGGTCTTAGTTGTGATGACAGCAGAGTCGATTGGGGCATGGCGGGAGACAGTCAAAAAAGGAAGATAAACGTTACAGAACTTCTGTTTCCGTGAGGCCTCCACCTTTTGCCACCACAAGGGCTAAGGCAGAATGCCCTATGAGTGTGTTTGTGAGTCTGTGAGATATTTTGATGTTTCGTGGGGGGTTTTTTTGACCGGATTTTTTTGTTGTTTGGTTGTGGGGTGTTTTTGTTTTTTAAATCCAGAGGCCTCAGTGATTATCAGAAGTTTATCACTTACAAAAGTGATAGGGAACTGGGCTTCCTATCTTTGGTATTTGGCTTTGCTTTACCCCCTTCAAAATTTCCAAGATGTATAATGATTATTTCCCATTGCCTTTATTTTAGATTTATTGTAATTCATATCAACCACTGAGAATTTGAAATGTGAGATAAAGGCAGTATGTTAAAGAAATTCAACCAACTCCTTATGAAATACCAATGTTCTCAGGAGTGTTTCATGACAAGCCAGAATTTAGGATTCATCTTACTTTTAGGTTTTTTTACTATTAAGAGAATGCTCCTAGCCTAATTGCCTTTAAGATTAGTTTTCCTTTCTGAAATAATGTTGAGACATGAAAGATAAGGAAATATTATAAATGGTCATGCTCTCTATATGTCTGCTTTGTTGTTTATTGTTTTACTTTGTTCTTTGGTTATTTTGGTGGTTGGTGTGGTGTTTTTGGTTTGGTTTTTTTTTGGGAGGGAGGGGGGCTGGTTTGGTTCCCACCCCCCCATACCTTATGGCTATAGAATAGTGTGATGTGGTGTAGTGACCAAAGCGCTTTATTAGGAAGTCTCATTGAGGAGTCTCTGTTACACTTTTGCCCCCAGTCACTTACATTCTCTTTGTTAAAATATCACAGTGCCACTTCTGAAATCAAAACAGTTGCCTTGGCAGGTGGTTCTCCTTAAAATGTACTGTATGCCCAACATAAATTCACTGAGAGCAATTCATACATCCTTGTCACTTTCTCTATGACATATGTTTCATTGGCTTTTAAAATGAAAAATTGAGTTAACTCCTGTCAAGTAAGTTTTTATTCGTTCCGTGCACATGGTCTGAGACTTCATGTTCTGCTTCTAAAGACTCACTTAAAAAGACTGAAATTTTATTTTAAAAATCTGTGTTTACTTTTAAAAGGAGCAAATATGACCATTTTGTGCACTGTCCATGTGGCTTCTGAATACTGCTCGAACAACCTGGCTGACTCTACTGTAGCAACTGAGAAAAGCTTTTATGAGCTCCTGTGCCTCTTCAGCTGTCAGGGTGGCAGTGTCTGGGTGGAGGCAGTAATATTTTGCACTGCCAAAACTATTTTGGTATTGACAGCTTAGGTGCTTCTTTTCCATTGCTCATCTTTTGTCTTGATCCGTCTGCAATATTCTGTTCAAACAGAGATGAATTTCACATCTTGCCGTAAAAAATATGCACTTCTATTAAACCACTAAAAGCATGAAGCTCCTGGGGTTGTCCAAGGTTAGTTTTACATAACTGTGTGCAATCTCACATGTTATATCATGACAGTTGGTGTGTGATAATGATGTTAAATATGGACATTCCTTTAAAATAATGGAGTTTCCTCTTCCCTGCCCAGAACATCAACTGTTATGACATATATCTTAAGTGTGTCTTTATGAAGATGAAAGGAGGTAGGTGTTGGTACATCCCTCATGTCAGGAAATCTAAATGAAGCGAGGTAGAGTAATCAAAAAACACTTACATGTGAAAACGCATTTTAATACATTTATGAAGTGCTTCTTAGAAAAATAATTGAACTGTGGCCAATAAGATTGCTACAGCAAACTGAAATAGAAAGAGTGCTGCTGGAAATAGAATTTATTAATTCAATAATGCAGTTACATATTTCCAAAATAGAAAGTATTTAAAAAAAATACTCATGTGAAAGTTTCACTGAAATTGACATTTATGTTATACACATAGATCCCTAAAGCTACTTACGAAAACCTAGCATTTTGGGGTATTGTGTCCAGCCCGGGGTGCCCCACCATAAGAAGGATATGGACCTGTTGGAGTGAGTCTAGAGGAAGGTCGTAAAGATGATCAGAGGGCTGGAGCACCTCTGCTATGAAGCCAGGCTGAGAGAACTGGTGTTGTTCAGTCTGGAGAAGAGAAGGCTCCAGGGAGACCTTATTCCAGCCTTCCAATACATAAAAGGGACTTAAGAGGAAAAGATGGGGTCCTGTTGTGATAGGACAGGGGGGAATGGTTTTAAACTGAAAGAGGATTGATTTAGAGTAGATGAAAGGAAGAACTTTCTTATGATGAGGATGGTGAGACACTGGAACAAGATGCTCAGTGAAGTTGTGGATGCCCCATCCCTGGAAGTGTTCAAAGACAGGTTGGATGGTGCTCTGAGCAACCTCATCTGGTGAAAGGTCACCCGTGCCCATGTCAAGGTGTTGAAATTATATATGATTTTTAGGGCCCCTTCCAGCCTCAACCATTCTGTGGTTCTGTGATTTTGTTACTGTGATAGTACATGTGAGTGTTGAAATCCATGATGATTTCTTGCATGTTGAGAGTGTACTGTATACTTTGCATACTTCCTTGCTTGCTCTCCCTTTTATTAGTTTTGGGCAACTGGCACAGGCAGGGAAAGGTAGAAAAGGAAACTTCTAGTGCCCTGAAAGTACCTGCTGTTGTCCTGGCTCATATATTTTCTATTTGCACACCCACCTGCAGGTACATATATCTTTATCAGTGTTTTGGAAGGAGGAAATATAAACCTTATCTCACTCTCAGCAGGTTCTGGTATTCTGTTCACAGCTCTGACTGTTATGGGGGTCAAAAAAGTGATGGGAGGCAGGAATCCACTGTAGCTCTTAATTGATCATATGATCTTGCCTCCTGTCAATTTTTCATAACCTTATTAAAAAACATTTCCTTTTTAAACTGCTTCACTCTCTCCACTTCTTGTGCTGAATATATAATGTACCAAAGTGGTTTGCTAATGTACTTCTGCCTTGAGAGGGCTTGACTCACCACCACTATTACTTGTGAAATGGAGTCTTCCTAAGCAAGGATTTGCATTGAAATCTGTGCATAAAAGCAGCAGAAGACTGATTATTACAGAAAATTTCCCTAAAGCTGGAAATAAAATAGCAGAAAATGAGTATTAGAGTCAACTTCTTGTCTCAGTCACTCTTTGCCAGTGATGGCTTTTTTGTGTGTGTGGGGTGGTTTTTTTTTTGTTTTTTTTGTTTTTTTTTTCAGGACCTAGTTTTATCTGCTGTACTTTAAGAAAAGACTTCTCATCCAGGGACTGTAGTTTACTTCAGATAAGTAGTATGGAGGAAGACACAGTAAACTTGAAAAACGCTGCAAGGGCTGTTAATTGCAAAGTTAATGCAGTGTACTGTGAAAAATGCTTCTTGTTGCTCAGAGCCTCTCTTTTTGACCATTGTTGTGGTGGAAAATTGGAGAATGTCACTGATTTGTGTGATTGTTGAAATATTTACTTTAGCTCACCTACAACTCTGCTTCATTTTTTTTTCTCATGGTGGTGGTAATTTAATTCTGTGTAAAGTAATTACAGGTCCAGGATGTAAAATTATTCTTTAAATATAGCTGCTGCTAACTGTGTTCCATACTGCTACCTGAGTCCCCAGGCTGATTTCTGCCCTTGTTCCTGTCTCATCTATCCCAATTTCTGAAACACCCACTCTATGTCAACTCGTGAGTGATACCTTTGTTGTAGTGATAGCTTCCCTAATTTGATTATTTAAGATGACAAACCATTAGGATGCAAAATATAATTGTAAGAGCCAGAGTTTGATAACCCACCACTCCTGAAACAGACCTAATCAAATTAATTGGCATGTTGGGTAAGGGAAGAGGGATTCTGCTCCTTTTCGACTCCCTGAGGCAGGGTAAGAGCCAAATAGCTGTGGGATGGAGTTTCTAACGTTAGCAAAACAAAACAAGTTTCTGCTGGTTGCTACCGAGTTCAGAGAAGGAGTTGCATTGCTGGTGTTGAGTGTGGGCGAGGTGGTTGCCTGCCCCATGTGGACCAGGGCAGTGGCTTCATGGAGGCAGAGCTATGAATAGGTGGGTTACAGCAAAGGGAAATGCTTCCCCCCTCTACTGAAGAGTATTTGCTCATTGCTGTATTACTGTCACTCTTCATGGGGCTTTGCAAATTAATCCTGGCAGCACTCACCCCTCTGAGCACATACAAATTAAAAGAGTTTGTGTGTCCTGTGGGGCTATTGCAAATGTGCTCACAGGATAGGTACTGTGAGCAAGTGAGGAGCAACTCTTGTTTTGGACAGGTTTGTTCTTGATCTTTTTTTTGCAAAGTGACTTTTATAAAGAAAAAAAAAAGATAAAAGTACAAGAATTGTGGTCTGGGCTCATGGCTGCAGATATTGTACAGCTTATCCCTTTGGCTGACAAGTGGTGTTTGTATCCCTGCATATGGTAGAAGGCCTGCGTGACAGCAGGGTGGCCTTCAGAAAGTGTGTATGTGGAGATGAAAAACAGAAGAGAACATGCTGGGTCTATTCTCCCCTTAGGATTTTCATCCTGCATTTTATTTTCAAGTGGTGTTTGTTTCTGTGCTTTTTAGGTAGTTGATAACTAGATTATAATTTTTTCCCCTTTCCACAACTAAAGCAGCAGTTAGCAACATGCTGCCTGTGACGTGGACAGAAGTCTTTTTGGGATGTCTAGAAGCACGCTTAATTGCTAGAGCTTAGGAGACTGAGGTCATTTGGAGCAAGCCATTTCTATTTTGTGCTTCAAAGACACTTACTGGAGATTTATAGAGTGGGCACTTCAGGTACGTCTCTTTATCTGAGAATGTCCTTAGTTCTCTCATTGTTCAAACTTTGTGAAACCACTACTTTTGTAGAGCTCCATGAAATTTTGAGGATTTGAGCCAGGTTATAGACATGCACTTATTCTTGGGGCTGGGAAGCAAAACAAGAGAGTAAGATAGCTGCTGCAGAGCAGTTTCTACTCAGATTTGATTAGAGGAAACGAATGGCTGTTGACCCTGATCTGAATTGGGAGACAGAGCACTGCTGTGTTTGTTCAGGGTCGACCTTTGAATGAAAGGGCTTCCCCCTCTCAGCCTTCAAGGCCATTAGCAAGACCGAAACTATTCACATGGAACTATTGATAACGGGGAAGCCTTTCAGAGGCTCATCTCTTAACAAACCCTAGAGCCTGGTGCTTAAGAATGATACCTTTTAAAGCTGTGTCGGTGAGTTTCTACTTCAGTTGTGGAGCTCGAGGAGCCTTAGGTGGGGTGCAGTGAAGTGTAACATGAAAAAATATAACAAGCAGTTTTCTTGACTCTGTCACTTCACATCTGCACTTTGCTAGTGTCAGAAAAGCACAGACTTTGGCCTTTCGCTCTCTCATCTCAAGAAGGTGCTGAAATCCCTGCATGTTTTGTAAAGCATGTTAGTGTATTCTGTGTACAATTGTTGCATACACTCTGGGTATCTTTATGCTCCTTTTCTTAACCTTATTATCTTCTTCTTTACTGTCCTTCCATGTTCTCTGCCTCAGAAAGTCCCTGGAATCTTTCCTGTGTGCAGACTGCTGTCAGGACTGGGGTTTGCTTTTTAGTTTACCTCTTCTTACGCTAGTGTCCCCATTTTTCCAAGAGCATATTCCCCCATTTCTGTTTCCTCTCCTTACAGAGATAAGATGAATATCCCAAAATTCTGCAGTATCTCTACAAATATGGGGGGTGATGGACAGAAAATAAAGCTGCTATGCTTAAAAAATATTGAAGGCTGCCATAGACTTAACTCTGTATGCAGTTTTATCTGATCCTGCTAACCAAGTTCTTTGCTACCTTGTTCTCTAATTTCATCAGAATCTTTGCTAGATCTATGTTATTGGCGTCATGGAGGTGGTTTGCTTCATGCTGGACAGTATGGTGCTGTTAGTATAACCTGGCTTTGAGTTCTTTCCAACTTTCCCAAAGCAGCTTTCTTTCATTAAAAAACAACAACAACAAAACCCAAAACCACCACCAAAACCCAAACCAACAGCTAGCATCTCAACAAAGTGCTGGGCAAATTGTGCTTGTCCTCAAGGGAAGCAAGATAGTATGGTGGACACAACTCACTTGCGTTGCTCTCTCCACCTCTCTAGGTACACTAACAGTTGGGCTGAGAAAAGGAAAAAAGCAGAAAGAAAACAAGAACTACTGTAAACACGGCAATTTAAATGCAGTTAGCTGATGTGGACAGTGCCAGAGCAATCTAAAAGATTTTAATATGGATTTGAAAGGGTTTCATCTGTGAATACAATGCTGTCTTATCTTTACTTTGGGAAGACAGCTTCCATGAAATTTGACTCTGCTGATGGAATTTAATTGTATTTTATGTTGTCTGTACTATTTCCTTCACATTCAAAGCCATTTTTCTACTCTATACTTGCTTGGCTACACAATGGAGGCAAACTGCAGGAGAAGCTGACTCTCTTGTGATTGTATGTAGGCACGTCAACTAAAGTTTGGGAGAGCATCTTATCTAAGAGTGTGTGTTCAGACTTTAGCCAAATGCCAAGAAAAGTCTTCAGTAGTGACTTAATACAAAAGGGATATATGTTTGGTTGGTTGGTTTTTTTAACTTTAAATTGTTGCTTGTTTTTTTGCCTACACTAAATACTCCTGAAAACAGTAAGATATGCGGGTCTCAACTCTAATGTTAAAGTTGAATATTCAAATTAGAAAAGTTTTAGGTGGTTGCAGGTTTAACGGTGTCACTGAAAACACACTGCATTTCAGCCCTCACGTTGTTAGACTATGATCCTTGCCAGCTGACAAGGATTTCTGAAACTGAGTAAATGCTTTTTGTAGGCCCGGGAAATACATTTCTCTGTGTTAAATATTTTGAAAACATTTAGCAAAAAGGGCAAAACCTGAAGATGTTAGTTTCACATGATCTTTCCACTGTAATGTTATTCTTTAAATGTATTTCTTGTAACACTGTTAGATGGATCTGCTATTGCTTGTATGTGCATGGAATTGTGTGAAATTAAAATGCTGCAGGTTTTTATATGGTATTAATTTATCACAATGTAGCCTTAATGCAATTTTAGTAGGTCTGTGTTCAGCCTTAGTGGTTAAGTCTGCCCCAAATACAATACTCTTCTATATTTTCCATCTTTTTCTGTTTTATTTTTCTATTTTTATCTTCCATTGTTTAATTTAGAATATTCCTTAAGTTGTTTTTCTTTTTGGAGTGTCTGTTAACTCTCACTATAAAAAAGTATTACAGACAATTGTTTGATATCAAGACTGGCCTTAAGGACCTATGCATAATTGAAGGAAACATTGACAAGTCAGCTTCTTGGCCTTCCCTTTCACCTCTTAAACTGCTCCTGTCTTGCGCTGCACGAATCACTTGGATGTGATTCGTATGATGCTGATGGAGCCTCTGCCTTCAGCATGGAGCAGCATTAACCTTATGTGGAAGGGGTCAGTGAATTGTGCTTCACACAGGGTTCTGGGAATATCCTTTCCTCTGCCTTCCCAGGTGCTGCTTGCTCAGGAGCCAGAGATGCCTGGCGCTTGTGCTCTCTGGCTCAGAGCAAATATAGCATAGTGCCTGGGAGGGGAATAGTGCCATGCTTCTGCTTTGAGATGTGCTGCAAAGAAAGCTTTGCTGTGAAGTAGCCTGTGTGTTGCAGGTCCGCAACGTGGTCATTACTTGTTTAACTTTGTTCATGCAGCAAAGGTGGAAGAGGCTGAACTGCACTGTGGGAGCAGGTGTGTCTGCTTGCACAATTCCTCCTGTAATGCTAGACCTGTCTCTTGCCAAATGCAGAAATCTGCATGGCTTCAGAACATGATCAGAGGAAAGGATTTACTAGCTGTACTGCTTTCGGAGCACTAAAGAATGAGATCAAGAGACTGCTTGCTCTCACCAGCCTTTTCATTATATGTGTTCTGTGAGAGCCCTGCCTCAGAAATGTTTTCCTAAGTCATCTTCACCTGTTAAGTTTTTAGCTTTATTGGTAGTACTTCTGAAAAACCTCAACTTGTGCAAAAAGGGGTATACAGTGTGACAGAACTGGCAAAAAGAAGAGGAATAACTTTCTCCACCTCCCTGCGTCACTGTTTTTGAAGTGATAATAGCAGCTTTTCCTGGAACATAAAGAGGAAGAGCTGGCAGAGACATGAGACTCTCAGTCTTAATTCCTGGCAGGAATTAAGCAAGCTGCCTTAGTTGTTCATGTCTTTTTGTATTGTCTTCAAATGTTTTCCATGGACCACACAAAGGAACAGAAGATAAATACTATACTAATCTTACTGGGCATTAATTATTGCTAAAGTAATTTGAGAACATTTGGTAAAAGGTGTTATTTTCATTTATTTATTATGCCATTGTAGTTACCTTTGAAAGAAAAGTTGTGGTAACACAAATTGCACAGATTTTACATCTATAAGAATAACCTTGTGGTAAATGTAGCAAATGGACAGTGGATTGCAGACGTGTTTTAAAATACATGGGAGACTTTCTATAATGCATGGACGTGGCTCCTCTCTCCCCCAAAACTATTTCAAGCTGTACATTAGCCCTGAGGTTCAGTTCTCTGAATTAGTATTTGATATAATAAAGTAGGCTGTATAAAATCCTTGAATGTGTGGGATACAGATGCATCTTTGTGAAGCTGAGTTCTTTGTTACAGTGTAGTCCTTGCAACTTAGTATCTTGAAGGACACTGTATAAGTTGGATAATGGACTTTATGTTCCTGGATATCAGATGACCCTCGGGGAGCAGAGAAGTTTTCATAATTGACCTTTCAGTAATCTCATGGCATTGTCGAAAAGACCAAATAAAAATACATGGTCAGGTGGAATATGTCTTGCCACATCATTTGAACTTCAGTAGTGAAAATCCATTAGACACCAATCTGTTACATTTTTAGTCTTTCTGAATAACCCATCTGTTCAGTTATCTTAAACTGTATCTACTTAAGATGTGACCAAGACATGATTTTTTGTTGTTGTTGTTCTGTTTTTTGTTTGTTTGGGGTTTTTTTTGTTTGTTTGCTTTTTGGTGTAATGTTTTGTAGTGTAAGTGTAGAGCACTCTCAGGTGGCTTTTGGACCACACACTTGCAGGGTAAAGAGTAGATTGGTTTGCCCTGTTCAGCATTTCTTGCACAGCCTGAGGATTAGTGGATCTGTTGGTGCGTGATGGAGCCAGGCCAGTTGGACTAGGCATTAGGTTAATGCTTAGGGCATTGTGAATGCATTGACATGTGGAAATTTAGTAACTGGGTTACAGTAGCCTCTGGCAGTAACGTTTAGCTGCTACTATAAGAAAAATACTCCTTTTCTAATTTTTTTTTAATTCCCCTGTAATAGAAAATCTGTCCTGAGCTGATTTTAGCATTAGATGGAGGTAAAAATTCATAGTGGTTTTCAGTTATCACTACACCAGTGAGTATTAAGGTTGCTTTCAAGCATCTGTAATGGAGTTATTGATGTTTTCCTGTTCCTGTACGTAGAGTTCATGCGTAAAATGAAAGTTTAGCTTTTATGTGTGTTTAATAATCGCCCCTCCCAGGAATGTACATCAATGTTGCACATACTGATGCTGTTTTAAGTCTGTGACTTAAAAAGCCACTTTGTTATATATTGCCTAATATATTACAAAGAGATTATATAAATTTCAAAGATTGTAATGTTATACTCTTATTTTAAGGTTAGTAGAGTAACTGGAAAAAGAGGCAATAAAATCAAATTTTCAGAGCCCAGCATGCTGCCTCTTGCATCAAGATGGCGTTCAGTTGCTAAATGTGTTTTTCCCCAGACAGTGAGTGCATTTGCAGATTCTGCAGTGCCCATTTGTTTCACCCTGAGCATAGTCCTCTGTCGACACTTGCTGTGAAATACCATAGCCTGGTTCACCTTCTGTGCTGCTGAGTTCCTGTAGCTTTATTTGCTTTGTTTATTCATTATTAAATGCACGCTTTCTGCTTGACAAGTGCTATAAAATCCTTTTCACTGTGGCTGAACCCAAGAACCTCCACTAAGAGTCTAGAAGGATTATTATTTTTTTTTTAATGCAAATACTAGGCATTTCTACTTTGTGCTAAAGTGCTCTTCAGACCAGACCACTTAACAGGCTGGTAGAGACTCGCCTCCTGTTCTTTAAGCCAGGTAGTCTTGTAAAAATAAATGATGTATTTTTCCAGATTCCTACTGAAAACATAAGCAACGTAATTCTTGTGTTTGGAAATGTTTCTAGAGGTCTGCTAGCATATTAGGTCTACAATAAAAATAATGTTCATACTATCTAGTTCGTGTGTTATATGTACTTCTGTATTATTGTAGCAGGTATGCAGTCCCTATTAAGAACACCTACAGAACATAAAACTGAAAGGTATGCATTTCTACAGGACTTCTAGGTTTCTGAAGTTTTATTTTTAAATTAACTCAGTGTAGACCTCCAGTGTTGAAAATTTTTGGTTTAAGTTTTATGACTGAGAACAAAAACCAAATCAGAGCTTTGGGTTTCATTCCTAAGCTCAAACTTGTGTAAGCACTGGTTTGTCTTTCAGTTCTTATTAAGCAGGTTCTGACTAGTTTTTATTATGTTACATTTTATTTATCCTTTCTTTGAGCACTCCAGTATTTGGCAGCTATAAACATACTAAATCCAGGACACCAATTTTTTTCCAAAGGAAGAACAACAGAGTCAACCGCTAGATACTGGTTTGTTAAGAAGGTGTCTTTCCAAATACAGGCCTTTTGCTTCTGATTCTTCTTAGAAATTACAGCCAGGGTAGATTTTTAGCTCAGTCATCACTCACGTGTATTTCTTTGTTTGCTTTGATGATAACCAGGATCAAGACAGCTAACAGTAGAAGAGACGAACTCCTCCCCTAGAAAAGAATAAAGAAGCAAATGAGAGACTGTGAAGAAGATTTCAAAGACAGGCCAGGGAGACTGAGATCAAGGCCAGAGAAATTACTCAGACTGAGTACTGTACTTTACTTAACAGACCGCAGCTGTGAACCTTGTCCTCCACGCAGCAAAAGGCCTGTAAAGAAGGGCATAATTTTTTTCCTCAGAATACAAGTCAACTACTGTTTCTTTAATTGGGTGAACAGAAGCTGAAAAGAAAGTGATGGAACTCAAGTGGTGTTGGTGAACTCCATCAGTATACATGCTGAATTTTTTCATTTTTTTAAAATGGGCATTATTAGTAAAGATGTCCAAATAATTGAGCCTTCCCATACCTCAGACTTGAGGGTTTTATCTGGTCTCAACTGCAACAATCTTAGCTGTTCCATAGCTTCGCTCTTACCTGGACAAGGACCAGTTGCCCATCTCTCCCAAGCCCCACAGCTGGTGAAATAGGTGTCAAGTAGGCTGTGAGCATGGCAGGTGGTGTGCAGCCCTCCTGAAAATGCAGTACACCCATCTGCCTACCAGAAATCAGTTTTTTCTGACTGGTAGACTCTTGGCCCTCTCCTCAGTGTTGAAATGGCAGCACAGTTCCTTCTTGTTTGTAGCATCTCCTCAGAAGGGAGATGCTGGATTCTAGGAGAAGTGTGCCACTGATGATGCTGACCTGTAGTCAGTACTGGTTTGGTTTAGGAGCAGATGTACCTCTTTCTACTAAGGTGTGCTGGTTCAGTGCCAAAAGTGTGATTTCATGTGGAAGCTGTTCCTTTCAGTAACGCTGAATGTGCTGAAATGCTTAATGTCCAAGGTCTAAGATCAAACTTTCCTTTTTGGTTTAGAGCCACAAAATGCATGGAAGTTATAGCAGCACTAACTGGAACCAAATGTGTCATTTGTAATGAATAAATAAAGGGATAAATTTGTATCCTTACCTCCTCCATCTGTTCATGTGTTTACAGAAATGCCATGGTGTTTGTTTTCTAGGTGGATTTGATGCTATTCCTTGGAAATCTGACATATTCAGAGCTCATTGTTCAGAGGCTTGAGTCTGGCTTACTGGGCATTGGTTTGAACATTTTTTCCATACCCAAACTGGAAACATTTCTGCAGTGGATATTGAGTTTGTCTTCTTTGAAGGCTTATAGGGCCAAAGCCCAACTATCGTTTCTCTGGGTGGTTTTTCAGTAAACTTTGTTTCTCAAACATTTGTGGAAGGAGTGAGCGCTTCTGTGAGAACGCTAGCCTACAGCTATTGGTGCTTGCTGAGAACAGTGGTTGTTGGCTTAGCCTTGCTCTCCAAAAACTGTGCATTACTGAAATTTCCACTACTTTTGTTCTTTCTACCTTTTATCATTTTTTTAGAATAATTGTGAACAAATATAAACTTGAAAATAAAATCTTCCGCTGCCTCTGCTTCTGATCTCTGACATGATAACAGCGTATCACAGTACAGAAGGGTGGCATTAACTCTGAAAGGCACTACATTTTAGCTGTTTTGTTTGTTGGCAAAGAGTTAGAAAGTTGGGTCCTGGCAGCTTTTGGTGACAGAAAGCCAGAAGGAAAATCTGTTACTGCAGGTCATATTGACAGCCGTGTCTGCTGTCACATTCATTTCTTTAGATTTACTCGTAGTAAAAATCTGAACATAAGCTTGAAGCATTGTATTGATAACTGAATGTTAAGTATGATTATTTAATAGCATTAAATACTAAGGTGTAGGTGTATAAAAACCCCTAGGCAGCAGTATCCAATAATCAAGTGAGGCTGTCAACTTACTGCAGCCATCACATTAATCATCTTGCACCCATTCATGCTGAGTGTGTACCTTGGGTATTCCTCCACATCCCCAAACCAAGAGAAATCAAATCAATGTTGTTTATTTTTCCCCATCAGGTTCAAAAGGTGATTATTTTCATGGAGTGAGGGGGATGATTTAAGGACAGGAGGATAAGATATTGAATCCTGCAGTCATAAATGGTATTGGCAGCTTTCAGCAACTGTCTGTTTTCATGAAAAGGCAGACACTTTGGAAAGGCTCCATCTTGCAGCAGGGAAAATATGTATCATGCAAAAATGCAATTTGAGCTGGGCTTCACAAACAGAGTCCTTTTTAAATTAATAGCTATCTTTCAATACCTTCTCAGTCCTCTGATTGTCTGAATGATTGTGGTGTAGTTTTGGTACTTTCCAGTTTGTGCTTTCCTGGTGAATTCCATGTGATAAGCTCTCCCGGACAAGTGTTTTCTTTTCAGGGCAGTTTAGTGTCCTTGAACTGTATAAAAAGCTATGTTATCCTGGGAGCTTTGGGGCAGATATTGCTACTGACTTGGACAAATAAATAACTATAGTTAAAATTTTCAGTAATGCAGGCTATTCTTTTGTTTTGAAAATGCTAATTTTTTTATGAGATATGTATAATTTGCATGCACATTATAGCAAAGTAAGTATATCACAATATATTATTGAAGGGAAAACCAACGAGAAGGGAGTTGTTTTGGACTCTGAGTTTTGAAAATAACACCTGTAAGTAAAGCTCTTCTCTGAAGTGAAACTCCATGCAGGCATATTTAAAAACATATTGTGAGGCAAAACAAGTATTTAACAGATTTTAGTAAATAGACAGTATGCAAGGGCATGAGAAAATATTACAGTATTACAGGTCTGCTTATTTTTTAAATGACCTTGAAAATATGCAAGTGCAGCTGTTCTTGTTAATGCAAAATGATGCTGCTTAGGAAAAATGTGAGTTTTATGTTGGCTGGGTCAGATCCTTGCAACTAAAAATCTTGAATATATTGACTGGTGACGTTAGCATCTGGTTTGACAGAGTTGTGCACAGATTTGAGACAAACATTAGGAAGGTGTGTTAGGATTTGTGAACCATCCCTGAGATAATTATATCGTTTTAACTGATCAGACTGGAAAATGATATCTTTGTTTTCAAGCTAGTTTCTTAGCAATGCTGCAACTTTTAAAGAGCTATTGGTAGTTAAATAGTGGATATGAGCTACATAAATTGCTGAAGAAACTGGAGGTTTTCAAACTTTTTAGGCCCAGTTTGATCTTGGGATTGATTCCTGAAACACAGGAGGTCTAGGATAAAGACTACTAACTTTATCTGTGTTTCAGCAGAAATAAAAGGCAGTAGTTACATGGCCTGTATGGCCTTAGCTGTGGGAGTGAGAATGTTGAATGACTATGTTGAATGACAACCATGAAAGACCATGTTGAATGGACTTCAAATGTTTAATTTCTTTGCACTTCTCAGTTGTCTATATGTGTCCTGAATAAACTGGCTGACCTTTATTTTTCATGATCTTGTAAGAAAAGACTGTCTGGTTGGGACTTGTCAAATGCAAGACAGGATTAAATTTTGACTCAGTCTGGAAATTCTTCACTTATACAGAGGAGTACGTAATACAGTCTCTTCTCTTGAAGTTGACTAGTTTCTATTTAGAAAGGCATTAGTGTTTTAAATGTATTTGGAAAGTTGTTTGCTACTAACTTTGAGAAGTCATATACTGTCAGAATTTTTTTGCTAAGCTGCATGAGTGACTAAGCCAAATTCCCTGGGCTCTGTAACAGTTTTATCTTTTCAGTGAGACACTTCACTTGGTTTGTTTTCCTCTGTAGAGAAGTCCACTGATCCCTTAAAAACCTGATACAACATATGTTTCTTTCTCTAAAGAACTATTCCCTTTCTTCTTTTCATTTTCTGAGTGCTCTCTCCCTTCAAGCAAGGTATTGCATTCAGGTTTATCTTTCCTTTGATAAAGCGTTCTGTGGAAATGTAGATAGTTGTATGATTGCAAAGGAGCAACCTAATGTCTTTGGCAAGGTTGGCTTTTGCAGCTTTTCTCTTACCTGTGTTTAGAAAGATCTGTACCACAGTTGATTTCTTTGTGATGCCCCAGCCCTTAATAGAGAGTGCAGCAACAACCAATGAATTTTTGGAACAAATAATAGTAATAACTTTGAACCCTCTATCTACCCTGGAATTTCCTTTAAATTTTATTGTGCTTGCCATAGATGAGATACCTAGCTCTTTGTGGTGGGTTTTCATGTTTCACTGGAGAAGAAGAGGAGAAAAAGGCTTTCCAGCTAGAGAGCAAGTGCCCAGTGCTGTGGTCTGCTGTGTTTTCCTGAATGAGCTGCTCTGATGAGCAGAGTGACAGCCAGTGAGTAAACTGAGCAGACTCGGGCTGCTGCAGGGCAGTTATACCTGTTAGTGTAAACAGAAGCCAGGTATCAAATCAAAGCACGGTGGAATAGCTTGTGAGCTGTAGCTAGCGGGCTTCAGGGTGTCGAGAAGGAAAAAGCAGATGGAAATGCTCAAATGCATTTCCTTCCTCCCCTTCCCTCTTTCTTGGATCTTTTATTTCAGTCGGTAATGGAAATCTGTGCTCTGAGTTTTGAATGAATGGCTTACACTGCGCTAGTGTTAAGTACTTAATGAGCCTCATTTCTCAAAGATCTTGCAGTCTGCCTCAGTTAACCCAGCTGCTTTTTTTAGGACTACTTGTTTTGGCAGAGGCTTTTCTATGTATGTGAAGAATGCACAAATAAACCATTGTGCCGTTTGCAGTTAAAAATGAAGTTGTAGGGAATGGAAGGTTTGTAAAAGAGGAGATCAGAGTCTGCAGAGCCAAGGAAAACAATTGCTCAGCATCGCTTTGTAGACCTCTGTCCCAACAAGATCTGTGTCTGCCTTGCCTGCTGAAGAGAGTAGAAATGCGAGTCCATGCTGGAGGAGTCCTGTGGTGTTTGTGAGGATCAGGCTCCTGCAAATGGATTTGGAAGTAACCTGAAAGGGCCAGGAACTGATTTGTTTGTTTTTTCTTTTTCCCTTCCCAAGGAGTAATTGCAGTGTGGAAGAATTCTGCAGAACATGTGCAGTGATAGTGGTTAGGATTATTGTGGTTAAAATGAGTGGCACTAACAACTCCAAAAGTGTGTACTTTCAAGGAGGGTTTGAAAGGATACAAATACATAAATCTAGAGCTCATCCATAGCTGTGGAGTTATTTCAATTCATAGACATTGGTGATTAGCTGTAAGAGTAGCTGTGCTGAGGTTTAGTGTCACGCTAAACTGAAATTTGTGCATTAATTACGTTAGATTTAAGCAGGAGTAGTTTGGTCTGATATCAATTCTGTTTGGGATGGAAAGGGAAGAGGGCTGTTGCCTAGGTAATTGCATCACATCAGCAGTTTCAGTGACAGCTTGGTATGGGCTTAAATTTCAGTTATAAATGTTGTTTTAAAGATGGACCTCTGTTTTTCTTCTTCCTTCTACATAGGGATTTAAAAAAAAAAAAAGATGATGTTTTAAAAATGTCCTTTACTTTTTAGAAGTATATGGTATATTGAAGCAGGTGTAAGTGCAGAGGTTAAAAATGTCAGCTAGGGGTTACACAAACATTTGCCTGAATTGCTGGAGTTCAAATATCTGAAATATTTATTACAGATGGTGTTTGCCTGTGTGCCTGCTCTCACTCTGTGACAAGTCCTGGGTAATCTGCCTGCTCTTTTGTGGTGGTCAGCTTACCACATGTGCTGAGATGTGGTGCTGAGTAAGGAGAGAGCTCTATAGCCAAGTTCTTATGACGTTGTTTTAACCTTATTATCTCCATCTTAACTAAGAGACCACAGCTCAATTCCTTCCTAGTCATCCGGGCAAGACAGAACCTGATGAACATTCAGCTGGCTAAAAGCAAAGGATTTGTGGTTTATGCTAGTTAAGTTATTGGAGAACAACTCTCGAACAGGTGGAGTGAATCCCCCTCTGTGACTAGAGAGGAACCAAAGTGGGCACCTAGGCTTCAACTTAGGCTAAATGCCTGGTTTTTTTAGATGTCTCAGCTTAAGCAAAACGATTTTTCACCTTGGTTCTTTGTGCTTTGCTTTTATGTTCGTGAAATGGAAGAGTGGCTTGGTGCTGCCTTGCATAATGACCATCTTTTTGCCTGAATGGTGTATCCTGCTGGCACATTCTTACTGTGATGGGTTTCCACAAGTGTGTGGTATTTGGTCATGCTGTTGATCACTCCATCTGTCCTGCTGTGACATGCTGTTATTGTGGCTTCTGGTCGTTTTCTGAAGTCTGTAATGGTTTATGGGGATTCCTGCTGTGGGCTGTGGCAATGCATTTAGCAGAAGTTTTGTGACATCCTTTAGACATCTTTTCTACCTGCTTGTGATCCTTGAAGTGTCCAACGCTGCTTTTTCTCTCTTGGAAAAGGAAGCTGTTGGAATTATATGCAGAGATATTGTAGAGCAACCCTGAACAACTGTGGACTTGATTATGAGCAGTTTACTTGAGTTGCAGATCTCTTGAGTTGCAAGGCTCTCCTTGACCATCTTGATGGAGACCTTTGATATCCTACCCCAGTACATGTGGGAAATGCAATGAGTGCTTTGGCAGTCCCCTTCCTGTGGCCAGTCTGGATGACTCTTCTGTGGTCCAGACATGGCTGAAGTCCCACCAAGTGCTGGAGGAGGGAGATGTACCTTTCTTTTTAAGATAATTGACTCTCATCAGGTGCCTTTGTTCTAACCATGATACTGGAAGTTTTCCCTTTGTTTCTGAGAACATTTCTTCCAAAGAGCCAAAGATCAGAATTAGTTTAAATTAAACCCAATAGTGTAGAAGAGCTGAGGCAAATGCTCTTAGAGATGAACAGAATAAAGTATTTTCTCATCCATCACCAAAAAATATACCTGAACTAGATAGTAACAGTCTTGAAGGGAAAGTCTTACAGGAGCTGTGAAGTCAGTTCAGGGAATAACATAAGCTTGTCTTCCTCTTCTCATGCAGGAATTTCTTGTTCTAATTCTGGTTACAGGCCTCTCAAAATGCAGTCTCTGAACTAGTGACTTTGCACTGCTCTGATTTAATATTATCTTAGCAGTTTTTCAAAGTCCACCTGTGAGTCTACTTTATTATATTAGCCATGGGATCCTATTTTGTATTCACAGAATGTTTGCTTAAACACAATAACCTGGGAAGGGTAACCATCCACGGTAAATACATGATACAGCCTTATTTCATGATGCTCCTAATCTTACTTCCTTCACCCAAGAACTCTTAATTATTCTTCTGGTGTCTTCATGCAGTTATTCTCTGTAAACATGTGGATTTATTTCTGTCTTACCTCCCTTCCTACTGTTGTTGGTTGCACTGTGGTATCTGGTCTGAAATGATAAAAGGTTTTTTTTTTTTTTTTTTGATTGGGTCTGGAACCCAGACTTTTTTTCTTGTATGAATGTTTCTGGCTTATGTTTCATCAACAGCAAAAAAGGGGACTTGAGCTTTGCTGTTGTCCAAGGTGGTTGGTCCATATGACTGTAACAACCAGAATGTCACAGTCTTCTGGTGAACAGGACAGCTGTGGTTGTTTGTCAGATGATCAGTGTGTCTGGGTGACTTAGGTGACTGGTTGCCTCTATTAGGCCAAGTGAGCCAGGCTGTTGTGAATGGTCTTGTCACCGGGGTCGCTTAGGGTGATCGGGATGATGGGGAAGA
Organism: Formicarius rufipectus; assembly: GCA_013399695.1. Classification (NCBI taxonomy): domain Eukaryota; kingdom Metazoa; phylum Chordata; class Aves; order Passeriformes; family Formicariidae; genus Formicarius; species Formicarius rufipectus. Next base: position 179,930 of record VXAU01004797.1, read on the forward strand.
AACAGAGAGAATGTGTTGTCTGGGATTCTGCATACAGGGTGTGAGAGGCTCCTGAACAAAGACACTTCTTTGTGTGGTTGAACATGGTTTGCAAGGGTGCTACATACATAGGCCATTTATGTAGTTATACATTGTCTCTTCCAAGTGCTTCAAATTGGTGTCTGTTCCTATAGACATACTGCTAAGCAACGTCACCAAAGCTTCCTTGTATGTATGGTCACATGAAAAAGTTTAACTCTCTACGAATAGGCTGCTAAGACTTTTTGTTAGCTTTTCCTTCACACTCAAGAGGCAGATGTCATTTTCTTTCTCAGCAGTTTTACTTATGTCTCAAATGCAACATGTCAGCAAATCATGTTCCAGTGCTTCGTCACACTTTCCAGAGGATTTGAGTTAGAATCAGCAGGTATTGAAAAACTACAAAATCCTTCAAAACCCCCTGAGCCCCCTAAACCACTGCAGAAAAAAGGGCAAGCAGCAGTGTGAGTGAAGGATTCTTGGCTGCTTTTGCCTGGTCTCTACCCTAACAGGACTGCAGTCCAATGGAGAAGCTGTTTCTTGTTTGCCTACTTTTCTTAGGTGTCAAATAAGTGCCTGGACATGGCAGGGCAAGAGACAGTGGCTTTTATTTTCAACACGTTGATTCTGTGAGTGACACTGAAGGTAAAAATGAGACCAGCAACTTTGTTCCTTCTGTTCTTGAGTCCTACTGTGTGGCTCCTGTCTTCTGCCCCTGCCGTACAGTGCTGCTCTCCAGAGGGGCACACTGGAGCTGCAGAGCACTGCTGCAGGCCAGGGCTCTTTCCCCAGGGAAAGAGCTACCAGGTGAGGTACAGCATGGAAGCAGAACTGGGGGGAGCTTGACTAAATCTGACTGCAGTTTAATATGGGGCCAAGAGGCCAACCTGGCAGGCGTGTGGGAGGCAGAAGTGTTGCTCACCATAACAAACTGGGATGACAATAAGGGGCTGCTGAAAATTCTGCCAGAAACATTAGGTGTCCAGTGGGTCTGTTACAGCTAGGCCTAGGATAGTCTGAGCAAGTTGGGATTTATTGGCACATGAGTGGAATTGAGAAGGATTGAGGCTATTATGCAATGCTAAGTTAAAAAAAAAAAAAAAAAAGGAAAAAAAACACACAAAAAAAGCCCCAAAAAACCAACCAACCAAAAAAAAACCCAAACGAAAACAAAAAACCCCAAACAAACAAAAACAAACAAAAAAACCCAAACCCACCAAAAACAAACAAACAAAAATGAAACAAGAAAATTTATGCTGTTAGTGTCTCTAGTGCTCTGGTATCTGGTGCTGTGTAGTCCCACTAAAATTACTGGTCACCTCCTGTTGTTTTCTGTGATGGAAATTTTCATCTTTCAAAGTTTTATACAAAGGTGCTGTTTTTAAACCTGACTTAGAAGCATAGTAAATCTCTCCCATTCTGTTTTAAATCTGGAATATCTCAAAGGAAGAAAACTGTCAGGAAGAGAGTGTCCTCAAAAAGACATACTTAGGAATGAATAATAGACAAACCCCACGTTCCATTTATTTGTCAATATTCACCCCATGGGAAGACCCTAAAGTGTTTCTTGTTTGTCACTTTACCTCTCTGAGTGCTGGTTAAATCCTGTTTTTTCTAATTTATTGGCATGCTATTTTCAAGAGACAGGCATATTTCATTTACTGTATACTCTAGTGGAGCAGAGAGGATCACTTATTCTGTTAAGTGTTTCCTGTAGAAAACAAAGGACTATTAACTATGCAGTGATATTAACTAGGTGTGGCAATATATGTGGATAGGACTTTGATAGCAATTCCACATGTTTCTTGCTGCTTTAATATATTTTTTCTTTTTTTTGAATGTAAGAGTAGAATTTTAGACTGTTAAAGGGTTTTCTGGATCTAACTTGTCTTGAAAATCCAGCTTGTTTCATGGCTACATTTATAACCATACTTTTGAAGAATACCTTTGAAAACCTGCTTGATAACTGGTAACTGCTGGAAAATTAGAGAAGAAATTCCATTTATTTGTGTTCTTTGTGAGGATTAGCAGAGTGAAAGATTCTGGGGAGAAACAACATTTTCTGAATTATTTATTACTATGGAGCGTTATATGGAAGTAGTGTAAAAGGTTATTTGTAGTCATGATTGTGTAGCCAACACAGTAGAATCAAATCTTGCAAACAACCCTTTTTTTATTGACAGTTATTTGTTTGTTTCTTTGAGATGTTTTAGAAAGCTTGAACCTATTTCTGGAAATGTTCATATGACTGTGATAATTAAAAATCAGGTAAGAACATAATTATGTTTGTGATAGAAAGCTAGAGCAGGAGGGGTAAATGACGCCACTCCACATTGTTCTGGTGAGGCTCCCTCTGTTATCAGTGTATACATGCAAGGGCTTCTCAAGACAGTGATTAAGAGAATCCAAATTAAGCTCTTCTTTGTAATCTCTTTGTAGAGACTTCTGTATCTTTCTGTTGATTATGATTTACCTCTGAATTTGAATACATAGTTACCCATCTGCACCTAAATAATATGAATGTCCTCTATGGCCATAATGGTGAGGAACATGATTTTGCAGAGGTGAGGTTGGTTGTGAGGGAATAAGGAAAAAAAAGGGGTTACTATGAAAGTTCAGAATTTCAGCATACACAAAGTGAGAGGAATAGGTATATTAGAAAAAAAATTGTTGTGTAAGGTGCAGGAACTTTAAACTTCCCTTGGAATGTGTTGTCTTGACAGTTCATTAGTTTTATTGCTCTGGTTTTGGCAGAAACCCAGGCACAGCAGTGTTATGTCTGCATGGATAATGAAGATTCCACTTAAAATTGTTAGAATAAAAAACCTCTTGGTGTGATTTAAATGGGCTGTATTGGTAAGTGCATTTCTCCATCTCTGAAACTGCTCAGTGGATCTATGTTAACCTGCCCATCAGTTTTGTCTAGAAGTTATCTTTTGCCTGTCATTCCATGGTGCTTTCAAAAAGCATCCTTCTAAATTTGAACTACAGTATGGGTCATGTGTAGAGAATGTTGTGAGGGGCCATATATGTTTGGTTTTGCCACTTGTTGCACTGTCAGTTGAAAAAATGGTTACTTGTGAGTATCTTGCTGAATGATCCCATCAGATAGGAATGCTGCCATGAAGATGGGGGGGGGAAGGATGTTAGCTCACTAGCAGTGGCAAAAGTGTGGGGATTTCAGAATTGAAGAGAACTGGACTAATCCAATGTCCCCTTTTCATGTTTATCATATCAAGAATTGAAGTGGTAGCTCCCAGAAATTGTAGAGAATATGAAATTTCCTCCCATCATATTAAATACTGTTTATTCCTTCTCCTTTTTTTTTCTTTTTATTTCCTTATGATTAAAAAAAAAGTTAATTACCTGGACTAGCTCAGTGACTATATAATGAAAAAAAAATAGGTACATCCTTGTTTAGTATTCAAAGTATGGTATTTTCTAATAAGATACATCTAATAAGATGGATCTGTTAAAGCATCCAAAGAAGCGTTTTTTCTCCCTTGGAATTTGTGCTTAAATTATGTGGTTTTATCCTTATAGATGAGCAGGTTTTACATCTTTGTCCTCAAACTGTATCACATGAAAAATGAGTTATTATTTCATGGCTGATGAAATCAACAGAGGCAGATTCTCTCTGGCTCTAGAAACCTGGTGATACTCCCTGCCCCTTGTAGGCAATAAGGCTGACCTAATAATGACCCATCAAGTGTTGTGTATCCCAAAATCTGAAGTTTGCAGCTGGACTTTGTGACTCATGGAATGTGCTGCAGGGTTCATCTCCTTTCCCAGGCTTTGCCCAGGAAAGAATAATGCTGACTTGCCACAGTGGACATGGTGGAGAAACATTTGGCTGGGATGTGTGGTTTTCCTCAGGTGTGGTAGCTGTTGCGTACATCTGATAAAGACTCTCTGGAACTGAAGGTTTTGCAGCTTCTTGAGTATGATGCTTCTGGTACTTCCCCTCGGCCACATTTAATTAGTTATAGGTAGATCTTGAAAGAGTGCTTGCTTCTAGAGTAGAAAACTCAATAAAGATGGGGAAAACATAGTAAAAAAGAACAACAATGACAAAAAGTACCTTTAGAAGATGAAGCGGGTTCTCTAGGATGTTTTACTGCCTTGTAGGAAGGATGATTGCAGTTACCCAAAAGCCCAGGGGGCCTGTGTGGGGGTGGCCACATCAAGAAACTCTCAGGAAGAAAAAGAGCATATGCTGCAAGATGGTAGTGGTTGAGAAGTAAGTGTGCATTTGGGATACAGACAGCCTGGAAAAGCCAAAGGGATCTTTCTCACTTCCTGCTGAGAGTCAGTCTGTGCCAAAGACTGGGGCAAATCAAGTCAGAGTCTGAATGGCAGATGGGGAGAGAAGGGCTGTGTCAAGGGACACAAGAGGATACATTGCCACCTGGAAAATCTAAGGTAGCCTAGGAAGGTACAGGAATTAGAAACACTACAGGCATGGGTGACTACTGAATGGCATAGGTAGAGAGCTCACATGTTTAACAAAGTCTGGACAAAGCCAAATCTTTGCACATGTGCTGAGCAGCATTACTTAGATCTGTTGAGCAAATGGGTACCTAGCAATGTCTCCAGTCATAAAAAAAGGCAGTGTTGGTTGTGTGTTGGTTGGCAAACACTCAGGAATCCTCTCATTGGGTACAGGGAGGGTCAGCAGGGTAGTAGCATGGGAACCAGGTGTGTCATATCTAGGAACAGGTAAAACAAAGTTTTTCAGGAGAGCACATTGTGTTTTGTCTGCACAGGGAGAAGCAGCACTGTGGTTAATTTTTGTTTGTTTTTTTTTGCCATTGAGATTTATATTTATCCAACTTGGAGAACAGTTGGATGACACTCTGAAAGAAATATGGTGCAACTGCCACTGTTTCCTGATTTTTGCCTTTTCTAATTCATATGAATATGTGTTAGATCAGCCAGCTTCCTGGTAGACCTTAGATTCTGTATCTCTTGCTTGTCATAGCAGGTTTCTCAATTTAACGCAGTAAAATAAAGATTTTAAGACTTTGTTTACCACAGGTTTGCAAAAATTGTCATACTGTGGAGGCAATTTTATATCCTCATGATTATAAGATTAAGCTCTACTATTCAGGAATTGTATGGATTTTCATTTGATTTGAAGGCCAACTCCGATGCTGAATACTGAAAGCTTGCACCTGACAGCCATCTCACGAAATGGGAGTGTTTCATGTCATGTTTTTCTTGCATTTTGTAGAGTTACTGCCTTCTAATTAGGGGTATATATGGTGGTTTTGCACTACATTGATTCTATTGGATAAAGATGTTTGTTCAAAAGTTTGTGTGGGCTGTGTTAGTACTTTGAGCCCCAGAGATCAATCAGCGTCAGGTACTGTACAGTTATATGCAAACATCTAAGAGTAAGATTAAATAATCCCCCAAATCATATCTGCGTCTACTTTGTCCCACCTCTCCTGGCAGCTGGGTGCAGAACCACTGCCCATGTTGTGGCATGTGAACAACAAGGAAGTGACGTGTGCTGGTGATTAACACCAGGCAGCAAGAACAGGACGTTCAGATCACGAAGGAACATGAACTTTTCTATTTTTTTCCCTCCCCCCAAAAAAACCCCTGCTATTGTTTAAAACTGACCTATTGCGTTCTTAGCTGGTGTCATTTTTCTAGAGAAATGTGAATTCTGTGATTGCAACTTCAAAGTAAAGAAACAAGCACTAATTTCTTAATGATGAGGAATCGAAATATATTTGTTAGGATTAGGAATCTTGCCCCTACAAGGGGACAAAATGTGTCAGTGAAGTGGACAGTGGTGATGTAGTAACTATCAGGTGACTGAGCTGAAAGCAAGTCCCTGTTGATGCTTTGTTTTTGTATTGCTGGCTTCGATCCTGATTTTCCACCTTTCACTCGCTAGTGTGTTAAGCCAAGGGAATATACTCTTTGTTTGGCAGTTAACTCTCTCTTTTCCATCACTTTGGACTATGGGGATTTGTAATGCTCTTAGAAAAAGCCTATTTCAAGAAAGGGTTTTTCCAGTCTTAATTAGCTTTGTAGTGAAAACCATTGCTTACTTATCTGCAACTCCTGTTTGTCAGTAGATACTCTTTTCTCTTTGAAAAAAGTCCTTATTTGTATAGCTTTTCACTTTCTTTGCAGATGCCTCACTGTTAAATGTTTCTGTTGAAATGCATGTGAAATTCAATGAATGAAAAAGAAACTTGTATTTGTTTTACAATAATTTGTGGCTTCACAGTTAAAATGGGACCTGCATTTGGCAGTTCATTTTTAGTTCATCAGTAATAGGACAATTTTTACCTAACATTAATACAACCAGGACTTAAAGTGATACTGTTGCTCTAGTTTCAAGATGTTTTAGTCACTGGACAATAAATTTGTAATGTGAAAGCCATGTGTTTATGAATTTTGCAGTTCCAGCTCTAAGTTGTGATTTAATGGCATTATCTAAAGTTGTGTGACCGACCCCTTCTAAGCTTTGTTTTATAGGTGATTTGCCTGCCCCGTTTTGCAGAATAATCTCACTCTTGCTGTGAGTGATAGGGCTGCTGCTGCTTTGTTATGAAATCTGTCTCTGTAAGGTATTGTTGGAAGGTAAACAAAGGCACAAAGTTTGAATGACTTGCTCAGGAAGATGATGACATGGGAGAATTCAGGCAGCAGGGCCTGGTCAACAGTAGAAGATGGGAGTGGCCAACATCGGTTGTGCCTTGGGACTGCATGAGCCACTGTGAGATAAGACATGTCAGTCTGTGCCAGAAGTGAGACTTGTGACACAGACCTGAGTGACCTATCTGCAGTTACAAGAGAGGATGTCTGAGGATGTCTGAGTTTCATATTTTGAATGGATGTCTTAATCCCTGGTATCTGGAATTCTTTATCTGATTCCATAAAGTAGTATTTTACCTGACTTTTATTTCTTTGGGTGAGATATTTTCCCTATTTTCTGCTGGCAGAATATTATTTCCTGGCAAGTATGTCAGGCATTTAAACCAGTATCATAACTGCTTGATAGTGCTGGCTGTTGCTGCAGGAAGAGAGGAGTCCTGGTAGCTACTGGAGGAAAGAAAATGTATATAGTAGCAACCAGGGTCTGACTGAGAACTGTCCTGGTTCCAGGGATTTGGTGAGTGGCAAATCACTCTCAGGTGTTGACAGCCAACATTATTTGTTTCACTTTGCAAGCTGGGTGTTAATGAAGAGTCCCCCGCTTCTACACTGCTGTGCCCCTGCTGAGAAGGTGGCTCAGCCAACCTCTCCTGCCAGGGCTTGGGTTTGCTGCTCCCCAAATGCCCCAAGTGACCACACTAGCTACTCTGTGTCTGGGCTGGGCGGCAGCCACCTTCCTGTGGGCCTCTTGCCTCCTCCTAGCCATGTGTTCTCCAGCAGTCTGGGCTCAGCAGAGAGTCACCTTGTAGCCTTTTGTGAACTCTTCAGGGAAAGGCTTCCCAAGGAGGACAGCACTTTCTCATTATTAACATAATCAACTTGTATTTATTCAACTGAGAGGCTGGATTGTAATAAATTCTTAGAATACTCCAGTAGAAATGCTGTCAACTCAAAAGCAATAGGAAGAGCTGACTGCTTATGGACAATAACTATCTGTAGCACAAATTATTTACAGTGTGCTTAAACTGTCAGAGCTCTTGAGAGAACGGGAGGTTAGTTGTGTCCTATGACAGGGCTGGCTTGTTCAGCCCTTCAGGGAGACAGGTAAAGATGAATGCAGCAAACATGATTTGTTTGAACAAAATGAATGTGGGTGTCCACTTCTAATACACATGAAGTTTCTGCTGTCCCACTCTCACTGTTCATGGGCATTCTGGCTTCACAGGTTACTTAGTTTTTGCTGGAGCAGCCGTGCTCAATCCCATCCTTGGCTCTGATAATGAGCTGCTCTGAGAGTCTCCTCTCAGAGGAGATTGCATGTCCATGGAAAAGCATAATTTTACATGATTGGATCCCAAATGTGTGCACACATGACAGCTTGGACTAATAATATACTGAGCTAAGTGGAATTGTGTGTGTATGTTGTGTTAATGTGTATGTGCTTTATGTAAAATAAACCCTGCAATTAAATGTCGTCTAGGATTTGGTTCATAAGTAGTTGACTAGTTTGTAAAGCACTTTATAAATGTACAAAGCATTGTGGTTTCACAGAATACAGATGTCTGTTCTATGCTGCAGAGTCATGATGAGGTCATTCTTTGGAAATCAAGGTCCTTAGCATCCTGCCTGTGTGCTTTTAACTGCTCGGGATGGAGAGTTTAGAAAAATGTTCATAGGTCCATGAGATGATTTGAGAAGCTACAGTACTGGAGAGTTTTAAACCTGCACAGAGAAGAAATGACCCTTGTAAACATGCTTTAAAAGGTTCCGAGATATTTGGGGAAAATAGAGTGAATTTTCCCTCCCCATTCAACAAGATATAGGTATACAACAATGATGTACAGTAATGTTTCAGAGTTGTTTTTTAGATGCTGGTATACTGTACTTTAGTGTCTGGAAAGCATAACTAAACAGTTACATCATGTTTTCTGAAATGACCAGTACTCTATTGGTAACCACAACATCCTATTAACTGTTTATCTTACCTAGAGTTATTTCCTCCAGATGAAAGCATTACATGCATAAATATTTTCCTTAATTGTACAAACCATAGAGGCATCTATAAAGAAAACAAATGCCACGAATGCATAGCCAAAAGTTGAAAGTGTATGCAAGTTACTTTAAGGTTGAGGCTGTCCAGGAACAGGGCTTATGTGAGAATTCCGCAAAGCACCTCCTAGTTGAAGTGCTTCAGCTTTCATAGGATGCTGCTGCTTCTCTCTGAAGGGTCTAGAAATCTGTCACCTTTCCCCTCCCAGAACAACGCCTTCTGGATTAGATAGACTGTTTGGATGCCCATTCAATAAAGAGTTTGAAGGTTTGATCCAGAGCGCAGAAGGCTAAGTATAGTATAGCAGCAGCTTTTGGTGAATTATGTGACTGGTAGTATTGCTCACTGAAATTTTAATCTCCTGTTTTGAAGCTGGAATAAAGCAACAGAACAGAAAGCTTACACTAATAACATAATTCTTGGGTTTTTTTGGCCTTGACAGAGTGCTGTGCAAAATTATATGCAGCATTACTGTTTGAGTGTTTTTGAGCAAAAGAAAACATACACCGAGGTTAAACAAAGCTTCCTATTGAAATGAGGCTGTGGTAATATTACAGCTTTGTGGAAGAATTGGTGCTGTGACGAGTTACAGCAGAAATGGTTTTTATTTCTTAGGTTAATCTTTAACTTCTGTGACAAAACAGATCATGTTTCCTAAAATAATGGAGTTCCTTTTGCAGCATTAATGCTTCAGACAAGACAAAAGGAGTTGAAGTATTACTACAGAAGACAATGATGTTAAAGGGAGCAATTCAAGAGTCAGGAAGAGTGGTTATATGACATATTAGCTGCACATACTTAATACAAGCTAAAATATAGGTTGGGAAAATCTTCCCTGTTCCATTCATACAGTAACAAGGCCAGTATCTCAATCTTGCTTCCTCTTTATTCACTGAGAGTCTGAAGATTGGCTGGAAGAAATGACCACAGCCCAGGAAACCAGCTCCAGGAGCCTGTGCTCAGAAGGAGAAAAGAGAGGAAAAATTAATCCCTGTGCTCCAGCTGACATGGAGAACTTGGCTCAGGAGTTTCTACTAAGCTTTCTGTTTGAGATCTAGTCTTGTGTATATGGCAGCACTGATTCATCAGTCCTGGGTGGCTGCCTGTGAAAGCCAGTCAGCCACAGAAGTGTGTTGGGATTGACTGTGAGGAGCAGGGGCAGGCACTTGCTCTCCTTCTGGATCAGAGGAAACTGGGCAGCAAGGACTGTGCCTCACTGGCAGCATGTGCAGGCCTGCTCCTGCTGAACTCACTGCTGCTTTGTCCTTTGCCCCTTCCATGCTGCCTGGGAGTTGGAGGCTTTCTCTTTCTGTTTAGCTGAGCTCTTGTGCCTCATCCAAACAAACACCTCTGTGCAGCTCAGGGGAGAAAGTCGGGCCTCTGAGGTGGCCATCAGGCATTTTACTGGCTCCAGAAGTGTCTTTTAATATCTCTCTGAACAAACCCAATATAAGCATTCCCATAATAAAGTGAGCTGAAATTCACTTAAGTAACTTGTCCACTCATGTTGTCTGAAAGTGTAAAACAAACCTCATAAAGATGCACAATGTGATAAACCCCAAACCCTTATTGCCTGTTATCTCTCCAGCAAATTCTCTGGTGTCTGTAATATTTACTGGCACAAGCTGAAGGCTTTGAATAGCAGAGAAATGAGCTTGGGGTGGTTTGCTGTGAATGCTCCTCATCATGATGTTTCCTACTTACAGTGCTGCCATTCATCATCTACTTTTTCTTTAACTGTTCGTTCGCAAATCTGGCATCAAGTTGTTAGTTTTCATAATCAGCCTCTTCTAGTTTGTATATAACAAATCCAGTGACATTCAGCATTCCTTCAAAAAACCAAACTTAAATTCAGTAAAATGCTTCTGACCTATATGGGAAAGACAGCTACGTACCTCATAATTTAAAAAATATTTAAAATGTTCTGCTAAGAGTTATGTGCTCTTACTGCCTTTTCATGTTTATTGCTACATTATTAGCCATTATAATAAGGTTTTTAAATGTCACATGACTGTTTTTTTCAGAATAATTTTTTAAAGTTAAAATGAATGTATGCCTTACAGAGGTTCCAGTGAGATTAGCAACATTTCAGTGTTAGTATAGTGTAAAAAATTTAAAGTTTTAATTGCAGTAAAGGGTTAATTTCTATAAACGACGATTAAAGAACTTGGAATTCAAATTAGGATTCACATTAATTTGACAAAATTCAAATAAAAGAAATAATCAGCTATAAACAAAAGAGAGAAGAATGTGTTCAAATGATTTGTCAGACGAAGAAGGGTTCCAAGTTCATCAACTAACTGGTGACTTTGAAAATTGATCTATAAAACATTAATTGATATATTAAATGGCCAACAAATAATGCTGTGTTAAATACTGGTGGGTTTTTTGGTTCTGTGTGGGCAGGGGAAGTTTGTTTGGTTTGGGTTTGGTTTTCTCTTTCTTTCTGAGAATACATGCCATTTCTCAAGAAAATAATGTGTTGCTTAAGTTTTCACAGTCTGTCCAAAGCTTTTCTTGACAGAGAAGTCTTCTTGAAAGTGTCAGGGTTATGCAGTGATTGAAGCCCATCTGTGTTAGTTCCTACACCTTTGTTCTGAAATAGCATTCATTCCAAATCTGCAGTTACTCTGGAGAACGTTCTTCCTTTTGTAGTTAATCATGCTGATATTTTTTTTCCTGCCCTTTGGGATAAAGGTATAAATTTTGCTATTATTTTCTGTTCTGTTTATGAGGGAAGTTCCTCATAAGCATCATTTGATAACTTTGACTTCACTGTAATGAAAGAATAGTTTGCAAATAGACAAGTTACTTTTCTTGTGCAGCGAAGAACAAGGCTCCTCTTAAATCCGGTGAGTTGATTGCAGTATTATCCAGCTTTCCTTGCTAAACAGTGTCTATCATGATTAGTAGGACTAGGGCAGTAATCATCCCCCTGTACTAGGCACTGGTGGGGCCACACTATGAATCCCATAGTGAGAAGCCCAAAACTGAGCACCAGAGGACATTGAGGTGTTGGAGCATGCCCAGAGAAAGGTAGTGTGGGTGGTGTAGGGTCTGGAGCACAAGTCTCATGTGGAGTACCTGAAGGAGCTGGGGTTGTTCAGGCTGGAGAAGAGGGAGCTTGAGGGGACCTTTTCCCTCTCTACAAATACCTAGAAGGAGGCTGTGGCAAGATAGTGGTTGGTCTCTTCTCCCAGGTAACAAGCATTAGGAGAAGAGGAAATGGACTCAAATTGTGCCAGGGAGGGTTTGAATTGAATATTAGGAAAACATTCTTCATTAAAAAAGTGTTCAGGTATTGGAACTGGCTGCCCAGGGAAGTGGTGGAGTCACCGTCCCTGGAGGTATTTAAGAGAGATGTAAATGTGAACAGTTAGGGACATGGTTTAGTGGTGGACTTTGCAGTGCTGGGTTAACACTTGGACTTGTTGATCTTAAAGGTTCTTTTCCACCATAAATGATTCTCTGATTATAATGTTAAGAAATTAATTACCATCAGGAATTAAAAAACCCGGAAAGAATCCACTGCAATTCTGGATGTTCCCTCTTATTCTCTCTTCTTTTAAATTGTAGCCTTTGCAATGTAGCTGTGCTGAACGTGTTTATTGTTCAGTAGAGGTTTCTGTGCAAAGTTCTTCGAGTCACCCAGCTTATAGGTGCCAATCTGCAGCAGATCCCAGGCCTGTGCTACCCTCCAGCAGCCTTGCCTTTTGCCTAAAGCTGATGTGTCAGCACAGGAATGCCTCATTTTTTAAATTAGTTAGGTATTCTACTACTGGGCTTGTGAACTCCCTTTAATTCATTGATTAATTATTTTGTGATTTCTATGGAGGAAAGAAGATTTTATGTTGGCGGTCCAAAAAGTTTTTTTAAATTTTTGTTTCTTGCAAGTTTAAGTTACTGAATGAGTGTCAATAAAAGCACTGGTTTTGGTAAGTATTGTGTAATTAGGATTATTTTCTGAATTAATTTGTTCATTAATTTGTCCCTTTCAGCTCTCTTCCCTTTCTATAGTAGTATTTATCTTAAGAGAGAGGGTTTTTGTGTCTGTTTTATTGGAGATCTGATTTACATGTTTTAATTCAGTTGGAAAAACATCAATATAAAAAAAAATTCTTTTCCTATCCCACTTCCTGTTATTGTTTTTTATGCTTTTACAGTAGCACTCAGTGTCTGCTATTTGAAAGCTTCAAGAGCAGAGTGAAACAAGTAGGGCTTAGAGCATTTTTATCCTGGCAGACTTTGGGGTGTCAGAGAGATGGAGGGGTAGCAGAGGAAGGACTGGTTGTTGAGACAGCAGGCTTTGAGTTGCTGCGGCTCCTGGGTGTTGTACTGGGCAGGCTGGACATGGGCATTCCTCTATTATGGGACTCTGTTTTCATGTTGTTTTCAGAAGGAAGAAACAGGTGCAGATGCAGAATAACAAATACTAAAGTCCTAATTCTACTGCACATGTCTGTAGATAATACAAAGCTAAGGAAAATGGAGCTGCTGCGAAGTGCACCGATATACAATGGTTACAGTTTATTTTGGAAAGTGTGTTTCTTGTTTTTTCCTGTACAGTCATCCTAGACTCTTAAAGTAAGTTTTTCTTAACTGTTACATGTGCTATATTGTTTAAATCTTTAATTTGCACAAGCGAATAGAAGGAGTGCTGCAAGAAATGTACCAACCAGAATTTAAGTTCAGTCAGTCTCATAAATTTCATCTGTACTTAATTGCCCACGATAATAATAAAAGAACATAACTTACATTTGAAGCCCTCAGAGTCAAATCAGCTCTTTTCCATCCATCTAGGTGGCAGATGCATTTTGCTGAAGATTGTCATACCTCCAGAAAGACTTTGCATAGAATCCCAAAGAATAAATTTGAGTGACCTTTATTTTTTCAAGTTTGGATAGCGTATCTTCTTTTCTGCCAGTCATCTGACCTGGAGTGAACTGCCTGACTTTTGTATGGACATATTTTGTGGAGAGGCTGTAGTCTTCTAGGTTGGACCTGTATTACAGAGGTCTTACAGCAAGGAGTTAAACCAGGAGGAAACCCTTGGGGATGCAGTGGAAGAGAGGATGATCAGGAAAGATACTACTTCTGAAATCAGGTGGTGCATAGCAAGAAGTGTGTAATCTCCCTGACTAGACAGGACTGGGGTGGAAATCACCTTGTTCTTGTCTACCCATACTGGTTTTGTACAGAGTACTAAGCTGTTAGAGCTAGTGAAGTAACCATGCTGGTAGGTCAAAAATAATCAGTAAATATATTAGTAAATATATTGAGAGTTTATTGAAACGGAGTTTTATTTACATAGGAAATAATTAATGAAATAAGTGATTCTTAAACTTGTTTTGCTGCTCTTCAAGTGCTTTTTGAGGCAGAAATGAGCTTTTTCAGGCTCATCATTGAAAACATAAGTCTAAAGCATTTTTTTTCTGCAAAGAGTTGTGATGTTTTCTTGTGAATGGTGGCATTGGATCGAAGTATTTTTTCAGTGAGTGATGGTACATTTTTCCACGTGATCTAGGATAACTTTTATTTTCTGGGTTTTTTTTAAGCCAGTGGTGGTGTTGATGAAGCTTCAAAACCAGGTGAACTAGCTGAACAGAAAACTGAACTTGTCCCTTAAGATATTTCTTTGGTTTTCATGCCTGGTGCCTGTTACTGCCACCAGTGGTTAAATGGCCTTTAGTTGACCTCTTTAATTTCTCTGAAGGCTCTTTTTGTCTCTTTTCTATACTGATATAAGAGGAACTTCCTGAACAAGTTTACATGATTTAGATTGTGCTACATATCCCTCCTTGTTTCCTTTACTTGAATGTCTGACTAAAAGTATGTGACCACATGGAGTGCAAATAACTTGCAGACTTTGTAAATCAGTGGCAAGTCAAATGTATGCTAATATTTCTTAAATAGATGCAGGTGTCTTTTTTAGGTCTAAACATAGGAAGCCTGAGTGTCTACTGAAGTACATAACTTTTATGTTAGACAGCTGTTTATATAATAAAATATGAAATTTTTATAAGTTATGTGGGCACTATTTCAGCAAAGTAGGTTAGCACATGCTGAAATTCAGCTGTGCAAGTAGTACCTGTACTTCAGCATAGAGTTATGTGTTCAAGGGGCTTCTAATCAAGAGCTAATGAGTTTGAGGGGTTGAGTTCTTTTTAATTTAGTTTGGATTTTTTAATTGAAAAGAATCTGTTTGAACAGAGACTTAGTTGTTCTGTATGCATACTTTCAGGTTTATTCCGGATGCCTTTGTAAATAAGGTTTGTTTGGGGTAATTTTTTTCCTATGCAGTTATTATCTGAACATTATCAGTCTTAAGTCTTAGTTAATAATTGATACTTTGTCATTGAACAGATTTTCCAGGGCAGGAAAGAAAGTTGGAAAGAAAGGTTTTTCTCTGAAGTGATAGAAACATTTGGACTTGTCAGTTTAGTCTTCTGCATGGACAGTAACGATATGTCAGGTGATGCTACAGTGGGGTTCCTCTGTGGATTGCTCAACATGAGGAAATCTCAGATGTTGCCTGAATTCTGATTAAGTGTGCTTCCCTCTATTCTGGGCTCTTGATGGTGATAAAACACACTGTATAATAAGAGATTTTCCTTCTCTCTCTGTTTCAGGGGATTTTGATTGTTTTCAGGCTGTGAATTTGCACAAAGCTGCTTTGTCTCAGCAAAACTGTGTCTGATGCATAACGTTACCCAGCGAAAAGTGGTTATCCTGGGGTTTCCTCAGATAACTTCTAAAGATATGAACTCCAGAGAACTTTTCATTTTAGCAGTACACTCTGGCAGGAGTCAAACAGCTCTGGGTGACTTTTGACAAGCCTAGAAAATAAACTCCCAGGGAAGTCTGGGCAATACTGATGGATATTTTCCAGTCAAATGGTTTCTTTTGAACGTTTGTCTGGAGTAGCTTCACAGGGCTACTGAAGCTGTTGACAAACTTAGAGCATCTCTGTGGTGTTTGTCCTTATACTGTTTGCTGGATATCTGCAACAACAGATACTCCAGGTCTAATAGATGTGTGGCATCCTAAATGCCTGTGTGTCATACAGCTGCCTCAATAGCCTGAAGGTTTTGTTTGTTGTATGTAGCCATTGGCTTTGTGCTATTTTTTCCGGACATGTTAATATCTCACTCTGTAAACAAGCTATATGAAGAAGGAAAGCTGTGCTCTGCTTGGTGTAAACCTTGGTGGAAGCTGCTGTCCTATGTAACTGTGTGCAGCAGGAATGGCAGCCTGCCAGGGAAGTGCTGCAGGGCAGGAAAGGTAACAGTGGCTCCTCACGGCTTTATTTTGGTGGCTCCTAATGGCTTTGTCGTGGTCACGACGTGTGCTGTGAAGCACTGGATCTCACATCGTTCAGTACAGCAGCTGTTCATGGTGTACACACCCATATTCACCCATTTCTTAATTAGCCAAGAGTAAAGGCTGTTAACAGTTCTTTTATTAACTTCCTTGACCCTCTTCACTTTCAAAACCTGTTTGCTTTAATTCTCAGTGACTTGGCTAGGATCTCTTGCACAGATATGTCTCCTGCATGTGTCTCTTTCGGTGGCCAAGCCTTTAGAAGTGTTAAATGAAACTCAAGAAGAAGAGTCATAGGCCTTTCTCTTTGCAAGTATGTAAGGTTCTGGCTGTGATATAATCCAGTTTCATAACTGGGGAATTCTTTTCTGTACTGCTAGCTTTTCAGCAAATGGTACACCTGCAGGATCTATTAAATAATTCTCAAAAAAGATTAATGTCTGCAATTGTATTTTGAGTATTTCAGATTGAATTATCGTCTCTGCACTTACCTCAAAGTGATCTAATAACAAGTGAAAGCTTTTATGTTTTATTTCTGTCTTAGCAATCTTGAAGTTTATAGGTGTATGAAGAAAAGTCATCAGATGGTAAAATGAGTAATACCTATCAAGAATAACAATTTTCATTTTGCTTCATCAAATAATATGCTAATTACATTCTAAAAGCTTAGGATTCTCTTATTCTCATGGTAAATTTTGTTTCTTGTAATACCAGCTATGTGCTTTCGTTGATTACAGTAGAGCAAGAACTACTACAGTAATGTAATAATATTATTTTTAAACCCAGTAGTACTCATGTGACACAATCCCTGCATTTTTCAGTCTGCTTCCTGAAGATTTAATTCATATAACAATTTCTATTATGTTTACTCAGTGAAGTATGACAATGTGAAATAGGCAGTTCCAAAATAAAATAATATCCCCCCAGTGTCTTTCTAGTTACTTTGTGCCTGTTTACTGACTCACTATTACAGAATTTAATAGAAAATAAATGGTTTCAATCAGCCATCATGCGAAATCTCAGTGAATGGAGAAGTGGGCTTGCTATTCGTTGTGTAAAATTAATCACATCTGGAGCCTATAGATTTAAAAAGTTGTAGGTTCAAGACATTCTGATAATGTGAGATGGGAAAAAATAATGTACAAAATCAAAAAGTGAAAAAGTTAATTAAAAAACATGAGTAGAGAATACTCTTAATTTTATTTCTAGTTCTCACTGCAGGAAAATTTGGTTGACATGTCCAGAGAAAATTAGTGTCTGGAGTGTCCTAAACAGAGGAAAGTTTTGTCTACTATCTTGTTTTTGCCAGAAAGTAAGCAATACTCTTAAAATTAAATCATTGCTTTAGTGGGGAAAAGAGAATATTCAGAGAGACATACAGTTTGAAAATACAATAAAATATGGAAGTTTTGAAAACAGAAGAAGGGTGGGTTGACAGTTGTGAGCTTTATTGAATCTTTTGATTGGGAGTTACCTTGGTGTTTGAAGTTAGCAATAGTGTCTCCAGGATGAGCAGGCTAGTTTTAAAGGGATTGTCTTATGTGACAAGTACCAATACTGAAGATTGAGTCTATGCTGTATTTATTTATTTGTTGACCTATTAATTCTGACAACCCTTAAAAACACTAATGACTAATAGGGTTTTTATTCTTATTTAAACTGACAAAGACTTTGTGAAGTGGCTTTCTCAGTGAGTAGCTACACAGCATGTGTTTAAAAAAGACCACCACCAACAGTGGTCTAAGAAATTAAGTATTTTTAATGCTAACAATTAAAAAACCCAAGGCAAAACTACATGACCATTAAATTTCTCAAATGTAGATCTGGCCACCTATGGCCAAATTTTAAATTCCTCAAGTTAAAAAATTGTTTATGACTGTAGTAACGTACAACAAACTTGGCAGCTGTTTTCAATCAGTGAGTGATAGATGGTAAAGTCAATGTTGTAGGATTGTCTTTGAGAAAGAGCTGAATTGGCTAAAAAGTACTTCATCTTCTGCACGATGGAATTGCACAGACCCTGCCCTCTTAGTTTTTCAAACTGGGCTATTTTAATTTCAGCATGCATGCTGATGTTCAGCTGGTTACAAGTGTCTAATTATTGTGATTATATACATGCAGACTTCACTCTTCCCCCCCCTCCCCCCCCCAAATGGAGCTGGCAGTGTGCAAGAAGCTTGGCATTTTATCTACTGTATAATTTGCTTGTTTTTATGCTTAGTGTAACAGCTTGCTGAATGAGTGCTGGAGTGAGACATGGATTAACAACAAGGGGAGTTCGGGCACACAGGCTGGCAGGTTCCAAGTGGTCATTACATATATCTGAAAAGACCTATCAAACAGGGAAGACCAAAATAGTGAGAACAAATTCAGAAGTAACTTCTGCTGTCTGCTCGTGTACACCTGTTGACACCTGTGTCAATTACCTCCCTCATGGGGGTAATTTCTCTGTGGCTGAATGACATGGTTGATGGAGATGGCCCCGTCATGGCCAGTGTGTGCTCAGCAGGTGTTTTCTCATGGGTGGTGGCTCCTCACCTGGCAGTGGCTCCTTGGGGTGCACAGGAGGATTGTGTGTGGAGGACATCCATTACCTGAGCTCATGTGCCTGATCATTTTTGGAGTGGAAACAGATAGGGATGGTGGCATTGCTCTGAGAACAGACCTGGCTGCTGCCCTAGCACCCGGGCCACTGCAGACTTGTTTGCTGGGGTGTGGTTATCACCATCTCCCTGCAAATCTAAGATGGCTTCAAGTCAAAAGGAGGGATGTAAATAAAGTCCTGCCTGTCGCACTGGGACAGAGTGAGAAGCAGAAGCATCCCTAGGGTCATCTGCTGTCAGGACACAGGGGTGTCATCTTGATCATCCTGTGGCTGCACTGGAGGAGGATGCTGCCCAAGTGCCTGGCTTGGCCCAGCTATGCTCCTCTTGTTCCACAGCCTGTAGTTGCACAGTAGCTGCCACATCTCTCCAGCCTGACTGTCTGTCACAGAGTGTATGCTTGGCTTGAGTTTTGTGTTTACTTCCTTGGGTAGCTGCATGTGGTTTACAGATTACACGGAGAAATTTATTGGAGGCCACTGCCATATTCATATTAACAGCTTCCTTCTGTCAAAGATACCAGATGACAGGTAATCACTAGATGCCAAAGGCTAATGGTTTTGGTTTCTAGCCCCACAGAGAGCTTGTGACCAGTCCACGTTTGTAGATGGGGCTGTGCAGCTCTAGTCAGACCAGGTGTTAATCCTAGCCAGTGCCTCAAATAGAGGTGAAGGCTCTCCTGCTGCTTGGATTCCTTGTCTCCCTTCCCCCTGCTTTGCATACACCAAGGCTGTAGGGTGATGCAGTGAGATCTGGGTTATCTCAAAACTTGGCCAAGCTGTTTCCAGGCTGAATCATGTCAGGTGTGGATCATTTTGTGTGGATCATTTTACTTCTTGAGAAGCTGGCTTAGCTCACATGGGTCTGTGGCAGGCCAGGAGGCAACTTCCATGACCTTTGCCGAGTGCTTTTATACCCTGCTTGGGTGGCTCAGCATTGCTTGAATGTTTCTTTGCACTCTAAAGACCATGCTCTAAAACAGCCTACCAAAGGCTCTTACAATCAAGTGACAGTGCAGCATGTTACAAACCCATCACAATTTACCTACTTTTTTGGGCATGCCCATTGACAGAGGAGAGAGAGCTGTGCTAGGAGTCTTCTTTCTCTCACCAAAGAGAACATCTCAAACCTGTGCAGCAGGGTCACCTGAGTTCTGTTTTATTACTTAACCTTTTTCTGGGTTTTGAGTTGAAAAGTTTGTGATGTTTGTGGTTGTTGTTGAAGCTGTGGCTTGGTTTTATTTGTGTCCTAATTTTGTAGCTTTTAGAGTGAACTTTGGTGACCTATCCAAGTTTTTCTTTGGAGGTTTGAAGTCTGTGCTCATGTGGTTCTGGAGAATAAAATGGGCTCACATATTGATATCAGGATGTGGGTTTTATGAAAAACAGTAGACATTATAAGACTTGACAGTAAAGTGGTGAAAGGTAGGTTCATTTCACAGTTCTGCCTGAAGTGAGCTCTTTGAAATTCTCAGTTATCTCTAAAAGGTCACTATTTGCAGTAGGAATCATTGGCTTGTGATGATACTGCATATTATTCATTCATTGTGTTTTTTAGATTTCTAGCATTACAACAGGAAATTAATGATTTCTTATCTGAAATTAAAAAAAATTCCCAACAAACCCAAACAGTATTTTGGGAAGAATTCCCAAAATGATAATTCTGAAATGCTACTGTGTGTTGAAATGCTGAATTTCAATAACAGTGTTAAATTTTTAAAAAATAATTAATAGTTTAGGGTACTAAATAGAACTAAGGCACATACCTACCATTATGAGTAAAGGGATAGAGGGCAAAGCAATTGACATGGAAATGTCAGTGTCATTTTAGTTTAAAGTACTTACATGTCTTGTAAAATTCTGAGTTCATGTCAAAGTATTTTGGTGGTGTGTGTTTGTGGTTTCGCTCCCCCCGCCCTTTTTTTTTTTTCTCCTTTTAAGTAAAGTATTCATATGAAGTATTTTTAAGTCAGTCTCTCTCTCTCTCTTCTGCCCCCTCCCCTTCTCTAATTTTTTTTTTTTTTTTTTAATCTGCCATATGGTACATTTCTTCTTGCAAGATCACTGGGGATAGATGATATCTAAATATACTTTTCCTCAGTTTTAGCACAATGTGGCTTAGATCCTAATTGGGACTTGAATGCTCTTCAGGATAAACATGTTAAGGAATGTGATGCCATTTGTGAAATGGCCTCTTTATGGATATGGGAGATGCTTTGAGCTGTCAGCAGAATCAGCATTTTTCCAAACTGTCCCAGTATTTCAGCTGAATAATGTATCAGCCAATACCATGGGATATTAAGTAATATGGTTATAAAGCAAATGTTTCTGCTTTTTAATCAGGTTGCATATACATGGCATATTTTCTTATTCTGCTATGAGTTGTATATCCCCTGAATAAGGATTTCAAGGCAGATATATTTGGACTGCACTTAAAAATCTAGAGCTGAATTAAGGAAAAGAAATTTCACAGAAATATAATAAACACATCTGAACCACCTTTTAAACTTTGTTCCACACTAATAAAAGCAGTTCCTTCCATTGTGTGGGATCTCTCGTATGTGCTAATGCTGGGATATTGAAGGTGCCTGGTCTGTGAGAGGCGTCTGGCTTAATGGAGACTGACTCATGGATTTGTGCTGTGTTGTCTTTTGATCTCGAGTAGGACCCATGTCTGCCCCTCATCCCTGAAAGCAGGTGAGCAAGATTCATAAACTGAGGCTGTTGGAATTGCTGAGTGGAATCAGAAGAGTAAATGTACACTGCCTGAGTATTTCCTGAGTAGATGAAAATAAGCAGGATGTTTGACTGAGCTGTGTTGTGTCCCGGTCTGAAAAACCCAAGAGTTTTCAGTGCAATTTGTTCTGTTGTTATTTTTAATTATAATGGGGTCTAGAAATACAAAAGCAATTATGCACAGTATTCAGTGTATTGCCTAAGGATTCTTGGGCAAGGCTAAGCCTTGCTAGCTTGGATACTAGAAGCTGTCCAGTACAGAAGGAAGGGAGTGATAATGAATAGTGGCTCCATAGTACTGTAGCTGGGCTGCTTCCTCAAAATATTTCAATTTTTCTATAACCATCTAGGCATAACTACATATTGCTCAAGGCGCTATACCTTTCAAAAGCTGTGAAATAGACGAGGTCAGGAAAGATTATGAGGATACTCCAAAGGATGGGGACTTGCTTGGATTTATTGGCAAGGTTCTGACCAAACTGAGGTTTCATACATCTCCATCAGGCTCTGTTAGACAATACAGAGCTTTTGTAGCTTGTTCCCTAATCATTCAGTAGATGAAAGACATGGGAGTAAATAAAGTAATGCTGAAAACTGTAAGCCTCTTGTCAGAGCGGTCAGTATAGCAGTTCAGGGAATGGCAAGCAAGTTTCCTTTGTCCTCTTGGTTTTTGGGAAGTGCTGCAAATCGCTATGGAAATGACATCATTCTTTATGAGATCCTTAATACAGCCAAAAATGGTTTAAACTCTAGATTACAGTTATTGCAGCAGTATGTACCTACCCTTATGGCTAAATTTATAGTATTTCTGTGTATGCAGAAGCATTTATATCTGGCAATTGTGTGTGCTGTTAGAGACTGCACAGTAGTCTTTCTTTAACAGAACTAATGAGAGATGGACTGATAAGAAATAGAAATCTACTTGCACTTACTAAATGAGCAAGCTTTTCCACTTCTTTACCGTCTTACGTTCTTTCTTCCTCTGTTAGGGAGTGTGAACTATTTTTAGTGATTATGAACTACTTTGGATTTGTAGGTGTTAATTTTGTTATATTACACTTTCCTGACAGAAGTTTCTTTTGCAGCAGGGAAATCTAGAAGTGTAGCACGTTTTTGTTTTAAATATTAGTAATTAATAATTAAAATATTAATTAAAATGCATCTTATTTCAATGTAGAGTTTTGAGCTCAGTGTTTATATAAAGTAAACAATAACTTCCAGTTTGGGAATGTTATTGTTCCTGTTACTGCAGTTTGCTGGAGTAAATAAGATCAGATTTACTGACTCATTTGAAGGATATTTTGATTTTTCTTTTCCCCTTCTAATTTGAGTAACTGTTGTTTTTTTTTCTGTTGTTGTTGTTTATATTCTATTACTGCTCACATCATACTTGGCAGCTAATTTTGTCCCACTTATAAACCATGCTGTTCTGGATCCATGTTTGTGGGTGGGTGTTTTTTGCTAGCCATTTTTTGAAGACTCAAATATTTTTTTCCCATCATTGCATTTACCTTTCTCCATCTTCACAGTGAAATGTGTTAGTGGGAAGACTATTTTATAATTGCATTGGGATATAGAATTTTGCTTTTTATGTGTATCTGACATAAATTTTATGGATTAATTCTGTGAGAACTGAATGCACTGCTGGACCTACCTGCATAGAGCTGGGACTAGTTACACCTACAATCCCAGGTGTCTAATAGGGCTGCACAAGAGTTTAATAACCTAAATTCCTCCAAACTTCCACTAAAGACAGCCAAATAGTAATAGGAAAGGCCAGTCTGTGGGGAATAAGAAATCAGGACATGTAAGTAGAATTTAGATGTCTAGGGCTTTATCTTACAGGAAAATCCAGACCTTATAGTGTCATTATTAAAATTCATTTCCACTAATTCTTCCTAGATCTCCCTTTTCCTCAGTGAGGCCTGTGAGTGTTGCCTTTTGGGCGTGTAATGTATTAACTAGAGTAGTACTGCATGCTTTTTATCCTTTGCCACTTTGAGGATGTGTGCCACATGTTGCTGCCCTGAACCCAGTCCCAGAAGTTGTTCCTGCAGAGATTCTCAGTGCCTTCAAGTGTTGCTCAGAGCAAGGAGGCATAATATAATTTAAAACAAACAAAGCAACACTCCTTCCTCTCCCCAGAAATGGTGCTTTTCTGGTATTGTCACACTGTAGGCATATTTAACTAAAAAGTTAGTGAAGCTGCAGTCTTAAAGTCTTCTGACATGTTTTGCTGTATGACTACCTATTTTAAGAAGCTCTTGTGGAAAAGCAAAGAGGCACTTGTATCAAAATCTGTTAAAATATTGATCAATGAAAGCAACCCTTACAAGAAAGGACTGGTCCACTGAGTCCAGTTCCTGCTGTTACGGCCAAACCACATTATATATTAACCAAACTCTGCCTCTACTGCACCCATCTGATGTCTTTCTATTCTGTGGGGAGGAACAGTCATATTTGTGACAGATGTTGTCAGAAGTTGAACCATACGAGGTTCTGGTGCCAGCTAAAATAATTGCAAATTTAAGTAATTATTGACTTTTTCAAGATTCACTGAATCAATGAGAGGGGCACTTAGTGTGCCCTCAGAATGCAAATACACTGAGCTCTTTCTGGCACCCTGTCACACAAGTAGTTGCCTCTCCCCTTGACCATTTACAGGTGAGCCCTTTAGACTTCATGCTGAGGATCTGTCTTGGTGTACTAGGTGAAATGTAGACGTGTAGCTGTCTGGTCTTTATATAACCCTCATTTTGTCTCTCACAGCAAGTTTCCTACCCACCTTGAAGTTCTTCACCCCCTCCTCCAGTGTCCTCAGCAATACTGGTGTGTACTGTAGGATACCCAGATGCATTATAGATAACATTTCCTTCATCCAAAGCTAATATTTCTTACATCTAGAAAATCAGCTACTGTGTTGAGAAATAATGTCATGTTAGTCTGATGTAATTTTTCTCTTTGGTGTTGGCAAACTGACATTGTGTTTTATTCTGTTTTTCTTTAGCCTCCTTCTTTAATTATGCCTTTCATTGCAATATGTTCCAATGCTGTATGTTTTTCCTGAGCAGTAGTTGCCTGGATGACTTGGTTTGTTTGTCCTTTGCTCTATCTTGTTATTTTTTAAAATCTAGTTACTGTGTTCATTGAATATTTTCAGATCATGTACCACCCTGTACATGATAGTTGTATTAAAGCCCTTGCATGCACCTAGCACTGCAATTTCATTTATCAGTTCTTTAAGAACACACAGATGACAATTAGTGAGGTTTTTCTAGTTTTGAGTGGATTAAGCTCTTTGAGTTGTGCTGCTGTTTTCATGCTCTTTGCCTTACAGGCATCTTGAATTTCCCAGGTTGTAAAATAAGAATGTTAATTCCATTTCAAGACTATTCAAAGTCAGCTGTAGGGCATGTTGATGTTGGATGCTCTGCACAAGTGTTGTGGGATGCCTGAGTGAAATTTTCATTTCGTTGTTTAAAAGTAAGCATAGCAATGCCATGGAAAATATAAAACTATGTCTTCATTTCTCTTTTTCACTGTAATGGAGTATTTCTCCTGCACTTTCTCTATATGGAAGTGTGCTTGTTCATGCCGAGTGGGAGTGGCAGTGGCAGTAATTCCTCTTCACAGTGATCCCCCCATCACTGAGTGATGTACCATCTGACAGGCAACGCTGCCAGGCTCCTCATCCTTTTGCCCAGAAGGAGGGTTGTGCTTCTGCTGCTGCTGCTGTGCTGAACTCTTGCAGTTTAAGGAAAAAAAAAAAGAAAAGGAGCAATTTTTCCAGTATCTCAGGATTTTGCAAGGATAAAAGAGGCAAAAACATCTGGGTAATGAAATGTATTTCTCAATAGATGATAAACCCTAAAAGATGCTCTTTGAATGTCTGTAGTAAGGCTAGGAATGGGTTATATGTGAATGATGAGAGAGCTGGACTGGCTCACTTTGGTACATTTAAATGGTTTGTGCAGTTCCCAGTTTATGTCATGTTAAAGTCCATTCAGATCCGCAAACAGCATTTCCTCAGCTAGTGAGGTGAACGAAACCATCTCGTCTCTGGTTTCTCCAGGGAGCTACAGAGTGGGAAAGGACAGATAAGATAAGCAAGCTAGCACATAAAAGTGTATTTGAGGAAGAGTTGTGACTTTGTGTGGTGACAAGTTCTCTTAAAATAAAAACATTTTAAAGAACTGAAGCTCAGCAGATGGCCATATAATCTGTTGTTGAGACTGTAAAGATGGGGGCTGAGGGGACTTCTGGAAGAACTCGACACATCCTGACAGAGGAGCAGTACAGCATTTCTCCTTTCCTCAGGTCCTTCCTTGCCTTCCATCTGCCCTGTCCAAACCTTAGAGAACAGGTATAAACCCCATTAAATTCAGGCTGCTATTAACAGAGGGAGGGTGGAGAAATTTGAACAAGTACAATTTTTGAAGTTCATGAAGCATCAACTCCTTAGCAATGGTGTTTTCTTACTCCTCTCTTCCAGAATTCCTCTAGGGGCTAGGAAAAAGTCTTTAAAAAAATAAAAATTCTTAATATTTTTAAAATCTAAAATTATTTCAAGATTTTAAAACATAGAATTGTAGAAATCAGCAGGAGTGAGGAGGCAAGGACTGTCTTCTGAAAAGGAGAATTTATGAAGTGGGAATGATGCCTAAACAACTACTGCACTGAGACTTTTCTGTTTGAATTGGTGTTGGGAAGGCTTGTTTGACTCTAATGTTTTTTGTCATTGCCAAGCCAACTTCTTTTAGCCTTTCAGAGAGCAGAAAAGGAAAGCCTCAGTCAGATTTTGAGGAGTATTTGAAACCTACTGTTGCCTCAAGCTTTAGCTTCCTGTGCTGTGCAGTAGAGTGTCTGATAATGAAAGATGAAAGCTTTCTATTTTTGTCTTGTGAATGTAGCTCATGTTTCATGGGCCAGATTGGTTGATTTTTGTGTCTTCCTTTTCAGTGCTGCCTTTATCATGGGGAAGGGGGAAGGAGGGATTAGCAACTTCACTGAGATGCTAAATTTAGAGTAGTTAGAAAAAGTGAGGATGTGTATCTGGGGTCTTTCCAGCTTTTCAGACTCAACGCACCTAAAGAGTCTGATTTGTGACCAAGCATATCAAGTTGAAAGGGAAGTGCCTGAGCACCAGAGACCCTTTGCCATGCACCCCGGTGAGTATCATGTGTCCAATCTGCACACCTTGTGATACAAAAAGACAGTTTTTCTCTCTCTGTCATTGGAAATATATGCTGTAGGCATGGCTGTCATTGGTGTGTTCTGATCCAGACAAGCTTGAAATATACTTTTAGAAAAGTTAGGGATGATTCTGGGTGTTTTACTTATGTAAATCAAGCTCTTTAGTGTACCAGGCATAATAATTTTTGTTTACATACAAGTATTCAAGATGAGGGACAGTGGGTTTGTGGGTTCCTTTTCTAGCTATGCATAGTATACAAATTTTGTTAAATAGATGGGGGGAGTGCAAAAAAACCAAAACATAGAGGAGAGGCCATGGTGTTCTGTGCTTTGCATACAACATATTTTCTGCCTCAGATTTATTGTGGAAACTTGCTTATCTGAAGTTATTCAAGTGTTTTTACTGTAAAAGTATAAAAGCTAAATATGATTTGTGTTTTCTTTCTCTAAGGCCTATAGCCTATCTGTAGAATTAATATTCTTTTCCTCACAGTTCTGTGTATTGTTCTCCCACCTCACTTTGTTTTCAGATGTTGATATTTCCACTTTATGATGGATACCATCATTAAAAACATGTCTGCACATGTATTAGAGCATGAAATGCTATGTCTGTTCACAGGATCTTCCTGCTTCAGGAATCTTTCTGTGGAGGCAGAAACCAGCATACTTGTGTGTGCAGTGTGAAATGCTTCTGAGCAGATACTACCCATGCTGCACCTTCCCTCTCTTTCTCCCTCAGCTGTTCACTTTCCAACCTGCCAGCATAACTCCTCTGCAAGTGTGATCTGCGGGAGAGAATAACTGCTCAGGCAGTTCTGGCAGAACTCAGATTAAGTGAATGCTACTGGATTGTACCTCCTTCTGAGCACTGGCCCACCTAGACAGCATTCCATGCTGAGGATGGCTAAGATGCCCTGCAAAATAGCACTGTTTCCATTACAAGATAGGTAAGGTTGTTAAAATTTATAGTAGGTGCTGCTTTTTGTGAGGGTGCACCAAAACTACGGCTTCAGAATCAGAATGGTTATTTAGTACCACGCTGCTCTGTTCATTATGAACTGGCTAGTGCTATTAGCATATTTACAGTAAGTCCTACATTTTCTGATGGCATTATCCAAACTACCGTCTTGTGGAGCCAGGTGTCAAGTTTTCTTTTTTAAAAAAACAAAACACGTTGGTGCTGTTGACAGAAGGCAGCAGCTTCCAGGTCAAACTGCTGGGTTGCAAGCACGTGTGAGAAGAGTTCAGCTTCCGTGTACTTCCATAGAGCATCGGCAGCTCCTTGTCAGGCTCTGCCTGCATAGTAC
Source organism: Formicarius rufipectus (assembly GCA_013399695.1). Taxonomy (NCBI): domain Eukaryota; kingdom Metazoa; phylum Chordata; class Aves; order Passeriformes; family Formicariidae; genus Formicarius; species Formicarius rufipectus. The sequence goes on from VXAU01004797.1 coordinate 207,774, forward strand.
AGAAAGAAGTGCTCAGCTACTTGGGCAGCCTTTCCTGCTCAGAGGGGTGATGTTCTGTGGAATAGGACGTGTCTCACATGAAAGCCTCTGGAAAGGCTTTTTCTGCCTTCTTAAGTGTACCGTATTTTCTAGAAAGAAAGAGATGTACTAGGGTATGCATAGCAATCTGAGATTTCATTCCTTCCAGTAAGTGAGAAGATCCATGGTGGTTTGGTTTTGTTTTTTGCCTGATTGGTTGGGGGTTTTTGTTGTTGTTGTGTGTTTTTGGGTTTTTTTTTTTTTGTTTGTTTGGTTTTTTTTGTTTTGTTTTTTTTTTGGGGGTTTTTTTTTGTTTGTTTTTTTGTTTTTTTGTTTTGTGTGTGTGTGTTAATTTTTGTTGTTGTTTTGTGTTTTTGTTTCTTTTGTTTTTGTTTTGTTTTACTTTTCTATTACAAACTCCCAGGTTAGAAAGATGAGAATAGAGTACTGATGATGAACAGTGAGGGTTTGTACGAGGCTAACTTCATCTTTGTTCTGCAGTATCAGCTAAATGATTGTTTTTACTTGGTTATGAAAATATGAAGCTTCCTACATTTCACTGTTTCATACTTACAAGGCAGCATAAAGGGCATCTTACTGCATGTCTTTTTGATCCTGCTTGCTATAATTCAGAGCATTGTGTTCATATTTATCTGTCCAGAAGACCTCAAAGTACATTTTAATCCCAGTCAAAATAACAAAAAGGAATATATTTTGGGTTTCTGTGTATGGAGTACACTTGAAGTGAGTTGCTGCTTTGTTTTCCATGTCCTCTGAGACACAACAGGCTGTTAAGTGGGACCTTTGTACACTGACTCCCTGCCTCTCCCCTGTAGCTCATAAAGCTCATGTACCATGGTCTGATACAGGCTTGAACTTGCATCCTGGTAAACAAAGTTATGTTGAAGTCATTGATGGGAGCCAGAAAGGGAGCATCAAGTGTGTGGCTTATGTGGAGGATGCAAATAAGGAGGCCTTATCCCCTGCTATTGAGCGGGGGCAGCATTTGTGAGTAGCAGTGTGAGTGCAAGTGTCCGTGCATGTGCGTGTTCCCAGGTAGTTATCCCCACATAAGGAATTGCAGAGAGCTGACTAGATGTCTGGCTAAACAGTTACTGAATCTGGTTAAGCTATTGCAGGTGGATCATTCACAAAAATCGTTTGTTTTCAGAGTCATTTAAGACTGCCTGGCTTTTTTACCATGAGATAGGGAGTTGTTTTGCAGTACATTGCTGGCTGGTTTTATTAGGTTTTGTACCTGTAGCTGTTGTTTTTCCACAGGTGCAAACTTTTTGAACATTTATGGAACTAAATGTTCGTCCTCTTAAATATGTCCACAATAAAAAACCCAATAAATTCCTTGATGAGCCAGGTTCCTGGTGACTATGGGATTGCTGGATAATGTCCAGTGGGGCTTGCTGACTGAAGATAAGAATTGTAAAATCTAGAAATGGCAAATGCTGGTACTTGGCTACACACAGCTAGAACTGCTTTGTGAGCAGAGTCTGAGCATCATAAAATATCTGGTAATAGATCTCTATGTGAAAGATGGTTTTGGCTTGTAATCCACAGCTACTTTCCATGAGTTACAGAGCAAACTTCAATCAGTTTGCATTTGGATTGGTAGGCAGCTCTTTTTTTAATGTATAATTTGTGCTCTTCCCTTTTTCCCTGTCTTCCTTCCCTGTTACTGTATGTGGTGCAGTTATTTCTCTGCTGTCTTGCTGTTTTCTTTTGTCTTATCTTGTCCTGCTCCCTGCTTGGCCCCAAAGAGGAGGGGCTCTGTTCCTCCACCTGTACACTGTGTTGGGAACTGAGGCTGCCTCTTCAGAGCAGGGCAAGGAAGGGAAACACTGGTATCAGTAATGGTACCTGTGAGCTCAGCAAGGTCCCATGCTGCATCAGTGTGATGTGTCCAGTGTAAAATGGGGTTTCCCAGAGTGGGCAAGAGCCCTTTTGGACTCAGAAGGAAAAAGGGCTGTGTAAAATCATAGGCTAGTTCTTAGCAATCAATACCTGTTTGTTAATGGTTCTACCTTTATGACAAATTAGGTTTGTGAAGGGAGAAATGACTGTGGGAATCAATGCAGAACTATGTTTAAGTGGAAACACCCACAATCATTAATGAATTTTCAGTGTAACATGTCTTTATTAAAGGAAGAATGCCACTATTTATTTTTTCCTAATAATGAACAGCAGTACCTTTAATATTGAATAAAGAGTCTAATCAGAGGCAAAAGCCATTTGTTATTTTATTCTTTTGGTTTTGTTTGTTTGGGTTTTTTTGATGAAACCCCTGATCCTGTTTGGCATTGCAAATCTCAATTGCTTTTTTAAAGTTTTCCCACAGAACTGAGAAAGAAATCATGACAGTTCAGCAAAAACTAATGCATGAAAAATTGAAATGTTTATTTAATGTAAGAACTTTGGAAGCACACTCGGATGGAGAGATGGTGCTGCCTGGAGTGCTGCTCTTTGTAGGAAGGAGATTTTATTGCTGCTCTGTTAAGAAGTGAGTTTTTCTAGATACTCTCAAGGTTTTGAAGTTTTGCATTCTGTAACATATAGTGGCAAAAAGCAAAGCAATGAAACATTCTAATGAAAACATTTTTATAATTCAGAGGAGCATTATTTAGTAACTTTGCTTAGCAAATGTAATTGTTTCTGGTGAAAATTGGTAAGTTAATACTTACGTGACCCAAGGTAAACAAGTTTGAAACAAGCCCATTCCTGAAGTTTTCAGTTTTAGCAGATGCCTCAAATCAGACAAAACCCATGACTCATGGCCACCAGCTAGAAGTGTTTTGTTCTTCCTAAGGGTGCAAAGCAATTTCTTTTATGTTTTGGGCATGAGTCATGGCTGAAAAGCAGTAGTGCTTCGAAGCAGTAGGCAGTAGTGTTTCTAAAGGTAAATTTGATACAGTAATCTTGTGGACAACAAATGGAGTTCATGCACCCCTAGCTATCTGTGAGGATGGACTCTGGTTTGATGCTGTGGATTAACTCATAAAGGATGACGGAGTGGTTCATAACGTGTATTCTGCTGGTGTCTTTGACCTCCTCTGGAGTCACTGGTGACAAAGAAATATGAGTTTCCACAGTTTAATGCTGGTTGCAGGCAGATAAGAGTGTTGATGTTATGATCTCATTAAAGATATACCATGGAATTGTGCAATGAGCTGATAAGGCCTGTCCTGATTCAGCATGTTCTTGTGTTCCACATGTACCTACCAGGATCTGCAAAACGTGCAGACCACTGTTGCTTCCCCCGACTCCTCAGCCAGGTCGACAGTGCTCTCTCATATGGTTGTGTGCAGTCCAGCCTCTCAGTCAGTCTAGTTCAGCATCTCTGCCATCAAATTGTGTCCATGTGGTTTCTGACTTCTTGTTTCATTTAAGATAAAATGAGAGTGCCTTGACATCACTGCAGGCTCACCTGGTAACAGTTCAATCTCGTGAAATGACAGATGTTTTGCAAAAACCTTGGCAATAAAGAAGGAGGTGTCAGCACTGACTTTAGTGCAGTAGCTGTGGATCTGGAAGAGAAGTCTAATTCTCACCTGCTCCTCCAGGTGAAATACCTCTGCCTGTTGATTCAGGCTGCCCGTCTGCAGGTCTGAAGTTGTTTCTTCCTGTGTTGGAGGGAATTTTATGCTCTGGGATAAGTATAGTGGTTGCACACGTGTGACTGGCTCTCTGTGCCACCCTCAAGACCAGAGGTGAGTAGGGCATTTCTGCTTCCTAACCTTCCACACATGGCCTTTCTCTGGTTGTGGTAACATCTAGATGCAGAGGTGTGAGGATTTGCACAGCTGATTCCAAGTCAGGGGTGAAAGACTGTAGCTGATAGCTGGTGTGTCTTTGCAACTGCCCTCTCAGGGGCAGTTCTTTGCCTAGGCAGCAGGCATCGGACAAGCCAAAGCATGGAAGTTACTTGGCCTCTGGAGTGCAAGCATTTCACAGTTAATGGGGCAGCTGGGCAAATGACTTAAGGCCCCTGGTGTTTCCTTCCTCAGAGGCTTGGATTTGATATTGTGAAGGTAGCTGACTTCCCCAGTGACTCTGCTTGTCTGCTGACTGTGTTGTAGATGGAAGATAAATTTGCTCATCATCACAGTCTGACAGCTGCCTAGAGAGCAGAGTAGAATTAATTCCTGAAGTTCTTCCTTAACCATTTCGTTTACCTGGGTGGATTCAGTTCACTACTGATTTTTTAAGTCCTTTACAGGAGTGAATAGTAATGTAATTATCTCCCTTTTTTGTTTCATGTATGCTTATCATCCTAGATAACACAGCAAGTACGTTGCTGTTTATATATCTCTCTCAGGCAAAAAGGTCTAGATTGTTAAAATAAGCTGGAATTGCAGTCTTAACTCAATTTGGTAGGTACTGTTGCCTTGGGCTATGGCTTATCTCGTTTACCAACCAAGAAAGCTGCAGTTTTCCATCTTTACTCTTCATCAGGTATATTACCATTCATATTGCATATCTACAGTTATTCAGGGCAGTAGTGAGCAGGGTATTTGTGTATTTCTGGTGTATTTACACAAGGCTGCTCTCTGATGATTGCAGACGCTGCAGTTGGGTCTTTTAATGCATGTGCTGACTGACAGCTGCTCTGTAATTAAGGAAGAAAATACCCTATTGATTCTGCAGGGAGGTTTGCTTACCTTGTACTGTGCCATTCAATTACCTATTGAGGTGATACCCTGGGAATCTGCCGTAGTAACAGCAGGAGGTTGGGAAAGCAGGTAGCAAAACAATAGCCTGAAATAAAATACTTTCTGGAGGCCTCTCAAGGGTGGTGGTTATTAGACAATTCTTGAGCTTTTAGTTGTTAAAAGTCTGCTCGGAGCTCCAGCCAGGTTACAAAACATGTTCTGTCTGGCAGTAGTATGGTTCAGTGAGCCAAAGGGTTATGAACAGTTTAAAAAAAATCCTTTCTGTCAAAGTTTGGGCCCTTATTTTGGAAAAGCTGTTGAGAGAGTATGAAGGAGGTAGGGTTTCTCCCAGGTCTCTACCTAGGAGTTTGGTAACCATTTAGATAAGTGGATTTTGTGGTATGTATTCATTCTTTAAAACTGTTTTTCTATTGGTAAGATTCATTATTGGTTGGAGAAGGATGCTTAGCTACTTGATTTAGTATGGCCACAGGCTTTCAAGAGGGAGAAGACTTGGGCTATGGAGTCCTGGGAGAGGGGCCAGGGAGCTGAGGCCACAACAGGCTGGGACCGGGTCTGAGGAGGAGCAGGCAAGGGCCCACCATTAAGTTGGGAGCTCAGAGGAGTGCACTGACAAGTGCTGGAGCACAACCCAAATGTAGATTCCAAGCAATGACACTGTTTTTTGACCTTTGCTGTTTTTATTAAAATTGAATCTGATACTCAGTGGATATATATAAAAGAGAGCCTGGAGGATGTTGCACATTAAAATGTTTAGTTTTAGGTTGTAATTTGTTACAGTGTTTTTCTGAAGACAAGACGAATTTTTTTTTTCAGGGTGTCTTTCGTTTATTTTTTACCTTGTTTACTTTGTTTTACCCTACTTATTGCTTTTTCACCTTGAACGGGAAAATTCTTTTATAAAATGAAGCTTCATTACTGTGTGCAGTTTTGGGACAGGTGCTGTATGTTGTCATGTTGTTCTCACTGGAAAACAAACATAAATATAGTTACACCAGTGCTAAATGCTGTGACTATGTAATACTACATACTGTTTAAGATTTTGTTCAGGCCAAGCAGGTTATCTTTCACTGAAAGAACATTTGCTACAATTTTATTTTAGTAATCTGAAAGGGATTGCTAAGTGCACATGACAAATGGATTAGTTCTTGATGTATTGTGAAGAACATCATAAGAAATTCTTGACAATGCTTTCTGCTCCTTTATCAACAAAGAAGTCCTGTGGGAAAAAAAAGAAAAAGTCTGCGTATGCTTTTTGTGTATTTTCTCTGTCTACAGTATACCTGTATTTATGTAAGGGGAGGGGGATGGATGGAGACAACATCCAATCTGAAAAACATGCTTATTTTGTTTTCCTCTGTTTAGTTGCTGACGACTCCAGAAGTAAGAGGACTACCAGGTCTTATGTTTTCATGTGTTTCTATTTCACCAGCTGATGTCTACTTCTCATTGTATTAGACAGAGGCTTTTTCCTCTTTTACTCCAAGCAGATGTGATGTCTTTTTCCATGGCACTATGAAGTTTATCATGTAGGTGACCTCGGATTATTAATTTGCAAGCAAAACAAACATTGTGTGAGCATATTCAAGCATATTTTTTTCTGATTACTTTTTTTAAAAAAAAAGCAGCATGAGCCTTTTAGAAAACTGTCTAACTGCAAATATACATATCTTGGCTGATGCAATAACTAAATGTAAGCAGAAAGAACTGTTTGGAAACCACTTTTGTGTCTGTGGATAGCAGGAGTGCCAGAATTACAGCCAACTTGACAAAAATTATGTACTTTATGTATGTTAGGACATCTGAATGAAGTGTGATACCAAGTTAATTTGCCCAAACTAGGAGCTGATTTTACAGTGAACTACTTTTTTTTTTTTTGCTTCAACCTTCTTGAGATTGCTTTTTAATTCTGTGAATTAGCATTAATACACGTGGGAGGACATTTTCTTTGGATCCTGCATTAAATTATTCTGAACTGTGTAGAAGCCTTGTGAGAAGAGTTGAATGTCTGTCTCCTCATCTATCCTGTTAATGGGCTTTACACTGTGTATTTTTGCACCTATTTGAAGCAGTGATACTAGTTTTCCAATTACTGTTCGAGGTCTTTGACTGTGCTGTTGAGTAGTTATGCAACATGTCTGAGTTGCTTCCCTTTTCCCGAGAGTGAGCAAGGACTGACAGGACAAGTATTGGCTTCTTTGTGTAAATTAACTCTTAAACTGAAATTTGGAGCTTGTACTATGGATACATTGAACAGGTCCCTGATCAATGAAGATGAGGGGCTACTATCTGGTAAAGAACAGATGGGTGCTAGCACAGTGTCAGAAGAGCTGCATTTTGTTCTGGTCCTTCTGAAAAGTAGCATTTTAGTTTTTAATCTATTGTAGGAAGCAGTGACTTTTTAATTATTTATCTAATCATATTCCAATTAATCAGTCAAAATGGCCCTGATTGTTCTCATGTAGGGGTTAAAGAAATATATGAATCCTTATGGGTGGGTTTGTTATGCTGCTCCTTGGGTGCCCCAGTGATCTGCCCTACTGGCCTCCAGTGTCTTTTTCTCATTCAGGGACCTCTAGCATGCCTGTGCTGCTGCCCTCGGAACAGGGAGCAGCTTTACCAGACTTATTGGCAGAGGCAACTCCAAATGAGGTGTGTGTGTCTGGTAGGATGCTTGGGTGTGAACTGTCAGGTGGAGTTACCAGAGGGAAGTGCTGTCAGGGCAGGATCTATATACCTACATCACAGGATGACTCAAAGTCGCCTAGCTGTGGTGCATCACTGGCTTGTTTTGATGCTTAATTACATTGCTCTCCCTCTTCTGCTCTTTCCTACAACAGTAATACCTATATTATGTCTGGTCCTTTCTAAGGAAGAGTTAAGATAGGCCTCTCTTCTCTCTTTGGGGGTTTGTCGAGTTGACCAAAAGCAAAAGGCTGGTAATTAAAATCAGGGAGCTTGGCCACTTCTAAAGGAAGGCTCTCCTTCCAAGCTGTAATGGCTAGCAAGCTCTGGCTGAGCCACCTTTGCCAGTTTTAGGAAGCTTCCAATGCTGTTTGCCACCTGCCCCTTTGTCAGAAGTTATGGCTCCTCCAGCTGGATTGGTGATGGCGATATGTGCTGGAGAACTGATTTGGTGTGCATGCATGTAGTAGCCCCCAGCCTGGGTGAGCAAGCAGAGCATCTGTGTGGCATTGCAAGTGCCCTGCAGTGTGATGGAGTGGGGGGAGAGTGGGTTAGCCCTGTGGTTACGCTGGATTAGCTATAGAATGCAGCTGCATCCTAAGACTGCATTTTGGCACGTGCATGGAGGCTATTCACTTCTAATTGATTTGCCTCACTTTCTTGCCTGCCTTGTGTGTGACCTAGAACATGGAGTGCCAAGGCTGATGCAGTGCTCCTTGCTCATCAGGAAAGTACATGTATTATTGCAAGTTATGAATTTAGTTCCCTTTTTTTAATTAGGAGATTTTTCCTCTTGTGTGAATGATTTGGATTACCTGCTGCTTATCAATAGTTTAGTGGATGCACTTTGATTTTGGAAGAGAGCAGTTTATATGCATGAAAGAGGAGGTAGATGCTGCTTCTAGTGTGGGTGAATCATCTTCAAATATTTGTGATGATGACGTTAGGAAAAAAGGCACCATGTATTTGTGTGCCTATTATAAACCTTGGTGTCCTTTTCTTCAGTGTCCCAAATTGTGTATATCTGTTGCCTTTCTGGTCCTCCCCCTGCCCCCACCCCATAAGCTTTAATGAATACCTACGGTAAGGCACAGATAACTTTTCAACTCTCGACTTCTTTTGGTGCCTGTGATATACGGATTTGTTGACTGTATTTTGATAACAAAATTGACTGCTGGAACTATACCAGCAATGCACTAGTGCTATGGACTGGGGAGATAGCATTAGGTGTAATTTTTAGTTAGTTGACTTGGGAGTTTTTTTAAAGACATTAGCTTTTAAATCTTATCCTTTTCTTCATTTTTCAGAGAGCCTCATGTGTTTGTAGTTCCAAAAGGTTTCTCTCTTCTCTAGAAATCAGCAAATTAAACACAAATCAATATGGTTTTGTTGCTTCTTTAAAATTGTTGGTTACCTTGTATTTATAGACTCTCTGCATTAATTTATTAGAATGAACCAGAAAATACTTGAATTACTGGTCCATTAGAAAAGCAGTACTAATTTAGGTATATAAATTACAGGAGTATACGCACTGCAGGGAATGGTATTTGAAACTAATAATCTGGAATAGAACACTACCATCTTGTTAAAGGAAGTATGATTCTGCAGCCATCTGTGCATTTGCTACTGAAAAGGGGTATGTTTATAGTATCAACAGAGTGAATTTAGAGAATCAAATCACGTTCCATGGTAAAAGTGGCCTGGAAAGAAATATTTTCACAGTTTCATGTTGTCACTGTTTTTCATTCATTACGCATACATGCATCCCTGGCTGAGATTGTTTTTTTGTCTTGTTTCTTGGTTTCAGAAGCTTCCTGGCTTTCCCTAAGAATTATTTAGTGTCCCAGATCTGCCAATTAGGAGCTTCTCAAGCTATGGGCACAGGAGCAGAGGGAAGAACCTTCAGGCAGAAACATGGTGCAAATAGCACTGAAGCAGCTGCAGACGAAAGGGCAGGCTGTGCATTTGCTAACATAGGAATTGAGTACACTGGAGTTGCAACAAAGGCATATGAAAGGTGACAAATTTAGCCCAAGGTAAACTTGCCTTTGGGAGAGAGCTCAGTTCCTAGTAAGTGTCAGGTGTTCACAGCTTTTAAATCAGGACAGCTTGACTTGGCACAGATTAACCCTTTTGTGGACCTCTATTCTCAGTCTTTGCAACCCACATGCATTTGAGTTTCTCTGGTCATGTTATCCGATTGCACTTGAGGGGCAAAAAAAGAAAATTTGGTAAACTATTGAAGGTAGATAGGGTGCATTTGTCTGGTATTTGCAGACCTATGATGATCCAGGGGAAACCATTGATGCTGGACATCTGGAGATCATGGCCACTCTAGGTTGATGTGAACCAGAATCCAGCATGGCTTGCTTGAGTTGCATGTCAGGAAGCATAGCATGTGTCAAGCATGTTGACTTACTGAGCATAAGCAGAGCAGCTATCAGTAGAGCAGGCAGTGGAGCAACCCAGGCTTTCCAACTGCATTCAACTTGCTAAGTGAAATCTCTCTTGTTTCTACACGGAACGAATCTTCCAGAACCACCGTTGAAGCAGTTGGTCAGCCTAATTTTTCTTCTTACAAGTTCTTCTTCAGTATCCACGTGTTGCCAATAAGTAGCAACTTAAGACAGTATAAATAAAAATCACTGTCCCTTCCAATGAAGATTTGTGTGGGATATTGAAGTCTTTGGACTGGTTGCGCAGCTTTTGGGAAGCAGTAACATGGCAAAAGACAGGAATTGAGTGATGCGGATAAATTCATGTGTTAGTCCTCAGATCTGGACTGCCTTGACTTTTGTCACTTTCTGCAGTGTTTTTACTTTGCATTAAAACCTCTTTCTGGTTTGATTGCAGGGAAACATCCATTTCATATTCCCCTCCTCAGGAATGATACCTGATTATGGGAGCTAAGGCTTGGCCCTGTCTGATTTTATCATACATCACGTCTCCATTTAGTGACCTCACTTTTTCTAGGGCTGTTCACGTATTGCAGCTGTTGCTGTGCTGACTCTGTGCAGGGCTCCTTGAAGCCTGTGGTCAATAGGTTTTGACCCTTTCATTGGGAGTGTTGCTGAGTGCCAGTGTTTTCAGACATCTCTGTTGCATTCATCACGTGTTTATACTGGCATGATCATTACAATGAGGGTCAGGTCACATACTCTGAACCTTGAGGAGCAGGAGAAGGTTGTGTTTTTCTAACTGATTTACTGGGCTTCAGAAACTTTATAGAATTAATTGATCTGTGCCACGAGTGAGTCAATTATGTACTTTGAAAGCTGTTATGTACTTTCATGTGGCTGCAGGAAAGGTGAAACTGCATCCCTCCACCTCCGCACCTTTGCATATTTTAAAGCAAAATTCTTCAGATTTTTTGTTAGCAACCACAATGGATGCTTTGCTTCTGAAACTGCTCTGAGGCATCAGATTGAGGAGCTGAGGTTACAGACCCCATGCTGATATTGTTGGATGACGCAACATGGATAAAGACATGTGGTCTTTATCATGGAAAGAGTGGGCATAAAGATATATTAATTTAAAAGTCAAGTATTTGACATCTTTTCTTGAAAGGATTATACTTATTTGCTTCTATCACCTGCATTTTTAAATTAGGTCCTTAATTGCTTGTCTGTATGATAGTAGCTTCTAGGAGTGGCCTCATTAAAAATGTACTTTATGATCATGATGTTACAATTGAGGCAAAAAGCCAGATTTTCCTTTTTTTTTTTTAAATGCATTGGATAGTGAGCACTCTTGCTTTCTTAGCTTGAGCGGGGTAGTGTCTTCTAGTGTGTCTTTAGTCATCCTGGAGTAGATGTCAATAGACTGTCTCATTGTTTCCATCTCTCTTGACCACTATTTAAGGATAAATCTATACCTGAAGACAAAAGATCTCTTAATTACTCATCTAATTTATGACCAAGGGGAAAGTAGGGCCCTTTCAGAATTGGTGGAACTCTTCAGTGCAACTGAATTTGAAAAGTTACTCCACCACAGACATACTGACGTGGATGTTTTCTTCTCCTTGTCTTCATTTCTTGGTGCAGTTTTGTAAGAAATGCTAGGATTTAGGAAAGGAAAAGACAAGATATCTGTATTCAGTCTGCAAGAAAATAAAAAACTATAATGTATACAAGTTGAGTGATTAGAGGACCCTGACACAGAAGAAATGGAAGATACGGCTGGGGTTTGTTTCAGTGTTGCAGTTGTGCTAGGAGGTTTTGAGATTTGATGGCTGTGCTTTATGGATGTCATTAATGCCCTCATCTGAATAATGAAGTTAATGTCCCCTAATACAAGTATTTGTGTGTGGGCAAAGCTCAAATCTTCAGTGATGTTCTGATGTCTTCTGATGCTGTGTTGGGTAAAATTTTGTACAAACCTGCTAACAAGACAGTGATCATTTATTTACGGTGTGTTTGAGAACTTAGCCATGTAATTCAAAAACTTTATAGTGATTTCTTTAAAACTTCTAATTTTAGTTGTACAAAACTTCTGTGTTGATAGAAGTGTCAAAGCTCACCAAAAGAGAGACGAAAAGAAACCAACACAAAACAAAACAAAAAACCCCAAACCCGTATTTATAACTTTAAGCAATGCAAGATATTGAGAAGGGATGATAAACAAGAAGTGGGTAGGAAAGTTGTGATTATATACATGATTCAGCCATTTAGGCAGCACAATGGAATGGCGTTTTCCTTTCTGACTCGGTGAGAAGACCAGCAAAACTGACTGAAACCAGGTGTTTTCTGAAGTTGTTGATGGATGATGTATAACTGCACCAAATCCGTGTTACTGTGAACCTAGGCTAAGGATGATAGTCATATTTGAAGCAACTTTAGCTAAACTGGTGTGTGTATATTAATGCCATACTTTATAACTGGTGTAAACTTAGTTGCACTTGCAGGCCTTGTTCTTGCAAACTAAACTGAGATGTACTGTCCTTTAACTGACTAATACTTCACTTGTGAGATCTTGCACTACTTTAAGTATTAAAATCCCCTCTGAAGTTAATAGGTGACAAGAAAGGCAATAGTAGCAAATGGACTGAATCCACCCAGGGAGTGAACATTTAGACTAGTTTTCCTAAGGATAAGCACTTGCACATTACTGTGGAATGCAATTAACAACATTTGGTTTTGTTTTTGCGGTAAAAAAAAAACCTCAGAAAAAATGTCCCAAAAAACCCCAGCAACATTCACCAGCATGAAGAATCAAAAAACCCACAACTTTTTACAAAAAGCAGGAAATAAAACCAATACTTCTTTGAAATGGTTCAAGTTGGTTGTAGCATGGGTTTTGTTTTATTTAGGTACTGCATAGCTTAAGAATGTAATAAAGATACAAACTATGTGTGTAAACACCCTATGTCAAAGTTGAACAGGTAGAGCATTGACAAGATATAACATGAAAAAATTTTGCCTGTTGAATTTCAGCTGAAGGCTTTGCAGTACATCTCCAGTGGTAGGTGAACAAGTTGTGTTTCAGCCATTCTATTGAATAGGTAGAGATAATAGGCCAGGGGATCCTGTGCTTGAAAGACATCCTGTCTTCTTGAAATTGTGTCTGACTTAATTTTTCTGTTTTAGTCACCATCTGAGCAGTGTTGATGGCAAGGGCAGAGGGGTGCTCAGGAAAAGCCTAGAAAAATGCATCCATGCTGCAGTCAGGATACCTACTAACTTGCCTTGTTCAAGGAAGCTTTAAATTTCCTTAAACCCAGGTTAACTTAAAATAGTGTAGAGTTTGGTCTGGCCTGAAAGGTCTGCCCATGGGATGGGCAGTTAACTCACCTAGAGCACTATGTTCCTGTGCTACTGGGCTGATTGCTGCTAAGCTGACCTTGGTGTGTTGCCTGCAGAAGAGGCTGCCTTTGGTTGTGCTGGGCCCTTCTGGTGGTTCAGTGCTGGTGGCAGGTGGATCTTCAGCTATGGGAGGAGTGGTTTCACCACAGCAACCTGCTGCTGGGCCAGCTGAGTGCCCACCTTTCCTTCTTATTTATGAACCTATGCCAGCCTTTTCTGTGTTCAAAATTTGTTTAAAAACAAAACAATGTTTCAGTTACAGTTTTTGAAGCTGTGTTCTGTGTACCAAGGATGATTTTTAGGAATCAAAGGCTTTGCTGCCTGGAATGGGGATAGACTTGCCTGCAAACCTACCATCTAAATTGAGCAAAGGCTCTTCTCAGGTGTACTTTCCTCTTTTGCAGACTGTACTATACCTCCATATTGAAAATTAAGATACTCCACAAATTGAAGAGCTTGCAAATCATTATTCTAGGTAAAATTATAAAGCCCAGAAGGATCTTGTTCGCTTGACACTTTTGTAGCTTGCTCTGACAAGCTGAGTCAGTTTTAAGTTCACAGTATTGAAATAAGCTTTTAAAAGCTCTTTTCCTCTCTGTAAGACTCTTGTGTTCAGAAATGAGCCATGGTTAAGCAGCATCAAGCATATGGATCAGTGCTTACAAAGCCCAAATTCACCAACAAAATTATTCTGAGAAACAGTTTCATTTCGAAGACTTTTGCATCAGAATCTTGTGAAGGCTATTTGGGGAGGCAAGCTGGTTTTTTTCCCCCCACATTTTCAGAGGCATAGGTAGTTTACAAACCACTGAAATTTTCTGTCTGTCTAGAAGCTGTCTCTACTGAGTGTAATGTAGAAGTGTAATAGTTGTTATACTTAAATCCTGAGTCCAAAGAGCAGAATTATTTTCATTCAGCGGATTGTAATTTCATTTTCTTTGAGAATGGTTTCTGACTTTTTTTTTTTCTTTAAAAAAAGTTGATTTTCTATTTGGCTGTTAGAAATTGATGTTCTCAGATAAATGGGAATATTTTGTTACTACATGCATTTTGTCAGGTTAATATACTGTATCAGAAGCTGTAGAAGTAATATATAGGCAATATTAGTGTGATACATTTACGAATCCTCACAAAACCAGAAATTATGAAAATGTCTTTTATATTGGATAGGAGCATATTAATTTTTAATAATGAACAACCTTAGATCACTGACCTCATATGACTTAAAAAACCAGCACAAAGAGTAGTAGCCCTCCATCGATGGTTACAAAGTGGGTTTTGCCCAGTGCATGCAGCTTGTACTTCTTAGGCAGGCAAGACAGTGTGCATTTTTGGAGTGGGCAGAAACTGCCACGTATATTTTTTTTGCAGCATGTTGGAGGCAAAATTGCTTGTCTGGAATGTGGCAATTCCTGAATTTCTTTCTAAGGGGAAGCCATGTGTAATCAGCTGTGTCACTGCCCAAAGCTGGAGTAGCCTCTGGGTTTTCTACTTGCTAAGTACAGAGAGGGAGCAGGGAGAGGGACTTCCAGCTGGGATTTGTAGTCTGGTGCAGAATTTCCTGAGAAATAAATCTATCCAGCTTCATGCATCTGCGTGACAGGGGAGGGGGGACATTGTTCACACCTCAGTTATTTAGTTGCCCTCACAATAGGAGTTAAGTGTGTGACAGAGCAGCTTTCATGTGTTTTCCCCAGGGGGTGGTAGTTACTCTTCAGTTAAACTAGTGGATGGGTGGTCAGCACTGGATAAGCCAACAAGAGGATGTCCCAGCCATTTTCAGCTCCCACCACTTGAATATGGAAAAGCTCCATACTGGAAGGAACTTCCCTTTCACTGCCCATTGCATGTGAGGATCGCTCTGGGCATTCCATCACTACTTTTTTGTGCAGGGTCAGGAGAGTAATTTGCTCTCTTCTTGCCATTTCTGAAAGGTATTTTAAACTGTGAAAAAAAAAGATTTTAGCAGAGGAGAAATGTGATGTACTAGAAATAAAATAGCTGTAAAAGAGATCATCTTGTAAAATGTAAAGCAGAATAATGAAATATATGAGTTTTGGGAGCTGGGAATATAGAGGTGGCTTTTAAGTATTTTAAATGGCCAAGCAGCTGGCTTCAGCACTCAAGCACCAGTTTTCTTTTGAAAGATTGAGGGTCTTAAGATATCAAAATACATGAGGATGAAGGCTTACAGTATAGCTCAGGTGATTAGGGCTGGAGTGGTGGTCACAGTTGTGTTAGTTCCAGCAGGTACTTTGTATTATACAGATGATTAAGGTGGAAGAAGAGTTCTGTAGGGAAGCAGAAGGAAGAAAAGGAAATCAGAGTGCACACAAGGACAACAATGAAGCTCCTGCAGTGGTGTAGAGGAGCAGATCTTGATTGAACTACTTTGGACCTAATGAGGCAGAAGGTTTGGTCTTGCCCCTGTTTCTTTGGACGAGATCTGCCTAGGCTTGAAGGTTTTCATAACTCTCTAGCCATCAGTTTGTGTTTGTGTTTCAATTTGTATATACATGGAGAGTCCACAAAAGACTTAACTCTACAGATTTATTAAGCTGACATATTTCTCTGGCCCTTAGCTCTTGAGGTGGTCCAAAGTCAGTGTTTTTGAAACAGTGATTTATGGCAATGGCTGTTGAAGAAAATCTTTAAATGTATTACTTATTTTAATATTAAGTGGAGCTAAGTGCATAACACTTTTCTAATTGAATTTTCATTTAACTGTTGTTAGCTAAAAGTGAATACAGAGTTTCTTATAAAATGCTTGCATTGTAGATCAAATTGCTTTTCCTCTGTACCTGAGGTTTTTGTTTTCCTTCTTGGTCTTTAAAGTTGTTCATTACGGTTGCTGTGACACACTTAGCAATCATGTCACCAAGGATCACTGAAAAATATCTAATCTGGCATTTCTAAGTGATGAAATTAAAGAAGAATAAAAGCACTGTGATAGCAGCATCTATTTCCAGCTGCTTCCGCATAGAATCAGTGTCATATGCAGCACACCAAAATGCTTCTAGTCTTAACTGCTGTCCATAAACACAGAAGGAAGCTCTGTGTAGTAAGAGGGGAGGTGTACGGATGTTCCTTATTATTAACACAGTGGATAAATAACAGGAGGTGTTTTTTAAAGGGTTGCCTGTGTGCTCTTTTTATGATGGAGAGAAGTAGCATCAGAGCATAAAAAATGGTTGCTCAGAAAATGCTGGAACCCTGTGAGTTACAAGTCAATGGAATATTCTCAACCTGTTATTTAACCAAGTATTGCGGGGCTGGAACATTGTAAAGGCCAGATAAGGTACTTTGTAACCTGAATTGTGACAATGGGGAAAAAAATATGAAATAAAGGTGTATCACACTAATGTGCTAGTGACCTATTTATGTGTAGTGTAGGTACAGAGATGAAAAATCCCCTTTGGGGTGATGCACCTCACTGCAGAGTTACAAGTGAAGGTGTGTGGTTGATCCTGCACACCACCTGCTCCCCTCCTCTACCTAGGCTGGGGTCAGCCCAGGCTGGGTCCTGTGCCGCGTGGAGGACTTTGTGTTGTTGAAGTGCTGCTATTGTGTTTCCTGTTTTCATGACTCAGAGCAGGCCTAAATTACATGCTAGGTAGGTCTTCTGGTATTTAGTGCTTTGCAGCACTATGGCTTTTTTGTTGTTGGGAATTGTGTGGTGGTGAGCAGAATGACAAGGAAGTTTTGCAGTCTGCAGGGATTGCATCGGCTTTATTGCTCTGTATTGGACATTTCTCACAATGCCAGGAAACTGTTCCATCAGTGACTGCTTGGAAGAATAAGGGAGCCCTGTGCACATATGAAATAGATGGCTGTCTCTCCACAGGCAGCTCTGTGGTTAATGGAAATGGTAGGATTAGATACAAAACTTCTGAGTGTAAAGTCTCAAAATCAGGGGAATCCAAGTCTACACCACTGATGATTACATCACAAGATACTTCGAGTGACAGGGATTGGAAATTGAAGTGTCCATTACTCCTGTTGCTGCCATGGGTTATCTGGCCAAAGGTGAACATCTGTATCCATTTCTTCTGAAATCTCACTGTTACTGGAGTAGTTGGGTTGTTGCCTTATTACAAAATAATTGCAGGGTTTTAGCAAGTGTTCATGTTTCTGTCTGCGTCAGGTGTTAAAGATGCACAGTTTGATTCATGTGTCTTTTATAAAGTTTGCAGGGCTGGGACACTGCCTCTAGGTGGTAATGGGAGTGTTGCTAGAACTGTTGAAGGAGCTAATTTGGTTTAGTCTGGAGATTTTGTCTGAATTTGCTGATAAACCTCCAAGCTATGTTATTTCTTCTCATACTCCAGAATTAGCGCCCTTTTACTCCAAGCTTTCCCTCCATTTTGCCTTTTAATTTTAGGCAAAGCTCTGAATGGCTATGCCTTGGTTTTTATCAATTCAAAACTGAGGATGCCTTTTTCTTAACTGTCTTCTAGGCAGGACTTGTTCATTGTTACCTCTAAAGTAGAAACTGCTCTGCAGATTTGAACACCTTTCCAGTAGCTAAATAACCATTTTGGTTAGAAGGGTCCTCTGTCTTAGACTGAAAGGGAAATTGTGTGAAGCACTCTGTTGTGCCATCTTGTGGTGTCCCCTGTCTTATTTGGTTCATTAATTTGAATTATGTTTTTCTTTTCTTTAAACACAGCAGATTTATTGCCAGCTGTTTTGATATCTGAGCACACAATTTTTGTAAAAAAAAAAAAAAAGAAAGAACTAAAGCCTATTCCCCGTATCAACCTTTGCCATCTAGAAAATATGGAAATTGGTGCCCCGTAACAGATCAGGCTTGATTTTATTTATTTTTTTATTTATTTTTTTAATGCAGTGTGATGGCAATAAGGACCAGTCAAAAGGTGTGCACTGCACAGCATGCCCATGTCAGGCAGGCCCACTCTCCTTCCATGGCTCCAGTAAGGGGACTTTGTTGAGGAAACAGTGATTGACATCAGGAATGATAATAGAGAAACATGCAGCAGAGCAGCCCTTCGTGGCTATGGCTGAGGTAGTCACTTGAGCTGTAGAGCTTGTCCTTGTATTGGGCAGGAGAGAACTGTACTAATGCAAATAACAGCTCCCCTTAGTGCTGCTGGTCTACTCTGGGATGTGTTTTGGTCTTTGGCTGGCCACACAGGCACCAGCAACTTAGGCAAGCCTGGGAATGTGTTCAACTTGGCTCAGGGAGGGAGAAATTTTTTTTTTGCGTGTGAACTGAAATACACTAACCCTTTCAATAAGGATCTTCTCCAGCTCCAAAGACTGTTTCAGTATTGGCAGATAAATAAGTAGGCATTTGGAACAGGAGTGAATAAGACTTGTCAATTATTTTATCATAGATGACACTTTAAAAGTAGCCGAGACCAAATGATCAGAGACAAACTCAGCCTCAAACAACTGAGGGGGCCCTGTGGGTGAAGGGTGGTGGTGCTGTAAGCCCTCAGGTCAGGGCTGAACTGGGCTGCTTTGCTGGTGTCAGCACTCAGCAGTGAAACCCACCATATGCCAAGTGATACCACCATTTCAGATGATGCAGCATACGTGTTTGTGTTGTGCCTGAGCTAATCAGCCCTCCAAAAAGCCCTTCAGGATGTCAGCTAGCCTCTTTGTGTAGGGAGGCTCAGTGCTTTTAGCAGGAACTGCCTCGCTCAAAACCAGCTCTAATATCTCTAACGTGGTGCTGAAAGGGGCCTTTTATCTAATCGAACTGCAGTTGCTCCAGGATGAAGCATTTACAACATCAGGGATGCAACCCGGGAAATGAATGGTCAGTCCAATAGGGACTGAGAGAGACTGGATGCTCTAACAGGTATTGATTCATCTGTATTTTAACCAAACAAAAACGACATTAGTGCTGCTGCTTTACCTCTCATTATTGTGTGTACATTAGATATTGAATCAGCAGTAGCAATGGAAAGCCTATGAGAGACATCATAAAGCAACTAATAAGGGTGGAAGCTTAAAAATGCTGATGTTCTGAATAATGATGAGTAGCAATAAAAAAATAAGGATGGTATAACTAAGAGGTATATGCAGAAAAGGGACAGTTTTGCATTCAAGGCATTCTCAAAATGATGGCTACCTAAATAAGAAGACATGTTGCAAATGCTTCCTTTCTCCAGTAAATTACAATGGAAAAGACTAAATCAGTTTTGAAGCTGACAAAATGGCAATGCTGGGGATGGAAGAAACTATGGTGGAAGGAAAGACATGGAGACTGTATTTTAAGAAGTAAAATTGCAACAGTTGATTAAAAAAGTACAAAGTTGTCGGGGAGATTTTTTGGGTATTTTTTAAGTGTTTGTGTCAATCAGTTTTCAGCAAGAGACATTTGGTTAAAATCATTTGGTTAATCCATGATTTTTTTGAGATTTCAGTAGAGGGAAGTTTCAAAACATCTGTGGTGGTGAGTGGAATGAGCATCATGTAACTTCCCACAGCCCATGAAGTGCTGGGAAGGTTCCTTTTTATTTCATGTTTAGTCATGAAGCCATGTATGCTCACTGTGCTTTCCAGAACTCTTTATTTTGGATTTAAAAAAAGGTTAGTAGTGTTTTTAAAAAAGATCTTCATTTGCTTATGAATTTGAAAGTGCTTTCAATACAGACAAGGTAGCTTGAGTTGCTGTGCTCTGTCTGGCAAAATAGATGCAATTAGCACAGAGCTGAGTTGCTCTAATGATCTTCCCAAGAGTCAGTGCCAGGTAGGGCGGCTAGGTTAACCCAGTGCAACCCTGTTAATTTAACTTACAGTGCCAAAATGGGTAATAAGCTAGCATTTGACAATAAATCACAAATGCATTTGTTTGTTTATGTTTTATTGATATACTCACTGAGGGTCTGTGTTCAAATCAATTTTATTTACTGAAACAGATTATTTATTCTGGTAAGAGAAGATGACCTTGTATGCCATGAGTGTCTGGACTAATAATTTACAGGGTAGGTTTTTGATAAGTTTCCAAATTTTAACTTGTTTCGTGTACACTGTGAGCAGTGTAGGGAGCGGTATGGAATTTGGAATGATAAAAACATAAGGAAATCAACTCAGGTGTATGCATGTGAATTGGAATAATTTAAAATTCAAATCATAATCCTATTTTATGCTTCAAAAAGACACACTGAAGCTGCTGTTAATTACATATAATTCTCTTTTATTATTCCTTCCATGGAGCAACAGCCAGGTTATGTTTCCTGTATAAAATTTGCCTGGATGCATTTGCTGCCTTCACATCAGAGTCTTTCAAACCTTTTGGCTTACAGGTGTGTTAAAGCATGAATCACATCCTGAGTCTCTTTCTTTACCCTTATGTGTTTCCTTTGATGGGATCTTTTAACTTTATTAATGATTGAATGCTACCTGTGACCAAACAAAATAGTTACAGAGGAGTGGGGCTGTGATGTGTTATGCGGAACAAGTGACATATTTTCTTATCAGATGATAATATGAATTATACACTGTGCTCAGATGACATTCCTGATCAGTTGTGAGCAAGGGAATGCTTTGTTCAGAGTTGTCCTTGGAAGTAGGGGGATCTGCTCCTCTGAGTTTCTGGTTTTCAAAGTGATTTAGATCATGACACTTCTGTACACAAGGTTCCTCAGGTGCAAAATGAATATAACAGTGGCAGAACCTTCTTGGTAAGATGCTTGGGGGTTGCTAGAGCATAATAGTAGCTACTTCTGCTTTTTGACTTCTTCATATGAATAAATTAAAAATTCCAGGAAAGCTGGATGCTTCTGAAAGCCCTAGGTAATTGTGCAATTAAGCACACCCTCATTATTCATGTCAGAGGAATGCACAGAGACCTGGGTCTTCCTTCACAAAATCAACATGCTTCTTGAAAGGTAACTTGAACTGTTGGTGTGAAAACACCTCTGGTGCCTTTGCCTTTGGCTCCAGCATCATATTTTGCAAGGAAAGGAATACATTGTTTTAGTAGTCTGTAATACATGTTCTATTGCCCTTGCTGTTACTAACAACCATGCAGAATCCTATTGACAGAGACACGGGTGAGCTGGTGTCTTAATGGACATTGTTTATGCATTGCAGTCTTATTGAAGAGAAAGAGGTCACTGAAAACCACTCACATTTCTCAGCTTATACAGCAAGTTTTGAGTTGAGTTGGAGTACAGACTACTGTGTTTCTAAACATAAAAATGGTGATGTTAAAATGCAGATGTCACCTAAAATTTTTTAAATATTAAGGAAAAAAATTAGAAAGCAATAAACTAAAGCTGATCCTGTCAAAGGTCATGATGCATACTTATGGATTTCAGCAGCTAAAATTGTGATAAATGCCTCCTCTTAGCCAGTTCTGCCATTGTAAAAAAAAAAACAACAACAAAAAAAACCTAACCCCAAACAAACAAACAAAAAAACTCGTCCTGCTGTTGTCAAGATGGGGCATTAATTTTACAGTAATAATTGACCTTGTCTTCAATTGATTTTAAGTGAAAATCAAACTCTTATTTGTTTGTGACAGTCTCAACTGTGGAAACTGTAGAAACCTCAGTGTTATTGAATTAGAGGGCTCAGACTTTTTTTAGCATTCTATTGCTCAATATTAGCTCTTTATCTGTTGAGTGGGGAGTATGATCTTACAACAGGCCTCTCATTTCTATATAAATGCATCTTAAGTGAGTATTTCAGCTTTGTTGGTTTTAGAAAGATTGCTTTGGAATCATTAGTATATCTACCACGAGAATATGTGCTGACAGGTGCTCTGTTGGAACATCCTTTTCCAGCATAATTCTGTTAGGGCCTTTGGGTTACCTGGTTTGCATTTAACTTTGTTATTTGGACTGCTCATGTGTACTGTAATCATGTTAAATAGACCCTTGTCAATGCTCAGAAAGTAGCTTGAACCCATATATTCAAGGAAATGTTTTCTAACAAGACTGTGACGTGATTTTCCTGCAGCCAACTGTCCCACTGTGGTGGCATACACACAAGCACTGATCTCTCTAATGTTGCAGGCCACTGCCTAAGAAGGTAAATATGGAGAGCAGGTCTTCCAAAGGTGTCCTTTTCCCTGACTGTCTCACTTGTGCACCTGAGTTGTGACCAGAAACAGATCAGGAGAAGCTGTTGCAGCTTCTCTACCTACTGCCCTGGAGTGAGGGTGCCTGATGACCCACCTCTGCTCAGGGCTGGGCAGCTTGTTTTGGGGTGGGTTTGTGAATGAGTTTGTGAATAAGAGGAGCACTCTACTGATAGTGAAGCTGTTTTGCAAGCACATGGGGGTGCCATCTTCCTCGGGGCATGCTGTCCATCAGTGCGTAGCTGCCCTGCAGAGGTGGATGAGGGAGGGGAAAGAACAAAGTTTTATTAGCGTGTGAGAGAGAGCTGCTGTCAGGCTGGGGAAACTGTGGTTGTACAGTGGAAAAACCCTTCAGGTGTGTCCTTCCCTTTTCATGCTGAATTGTGGAAGGCACACTTGGGATAGGTGCAGCTAGGAAGAGAGCAGGAGAGATTGTTTCTCCCCTACATGTAAACAAGAAGATGAGGTAGGTCTGTCTGACAGGGCGTGCGTGTGGCAGGCAGCATAAGGGGATTCAGTGAAGCACTGAACCTTGCAGGAAGCACTGGTTGTTATACAGTGGTTTGGTGCAGCATCAGTAATAGCCAGAGCACTATCTCTAACACATCAGTCCTAAAACAATCTTCTGATATTTTACACTTGTGCCCTCAGGTTTTAGCAAGATGTGATTCACCTAAGGTGCTGAAGCTGAAATCCAGTCTCTGAAGTGTTTGAACAGCGTTCGGAGCTGGGTGTTGGGTTGTCTTCTCAGACTGATTCTCCCTCTCCAAGTGAAGAACTTTTTTATTTTTGTCAACCTGATCACCTTATGATGGATACTTACTGATCAGAACTGAGTTCAGGAGGTCCTAGCTGTGTCAAAAGCTCTGCATGTGCTGTGGGATTTTGATGTGGGTGTTCAAATAGAGTTTGTGGGGGTTTTTTCTTTTTTTTTTNGAAAAAGATGTAGCCAACAGTAAATAATTCTGTAGGCAGATATATCAACAAGGAGTACTGTAGTTTTGCAAGATTAGTCATCTGTTCTGCATGACGTAAAATCTGTGAGTGGGATGTGCTATGAAAGATTGGAGTGATATGATATAGAATAATTATACTTTGATTGGCAGTAACTTCCAAAATACTGATTTTGTTTTCTTCTCAGAGTTACTGGTCTCACTAGTCTAAATACTTTTCTGCCAGAGAAGAAACACAGGTGGAATCAATGAGAAATCTTTTCATTCTTACTCTAGAAATGTACCAAAGGTGTCAAAAAGAAAATGTTTGCTTATAATCTCTTGTATCACCAATAACATCATGCTTATCTTGTGTATTTTTTTATGTTTAAGTACATCCTTTGTTCCTGGTAGGAATTCTTATCCTTGTTTCTTTTGAAAATGTCACTAAGATTTCTATTATGTGTTCTTGAGAGGTTGATTAAATAAATTTCTTTGGTTCAGTGGTGTGCTAACTAGCTTATAGCTGATCAGAGTGCAGTAGTCTCTTTGCTGTGTTCTACTGGATCTGATTGCAGTTTTGCTTCCTTCAGTGTATAACAGCAAAGAGAGTCTGTGCTCACTCTGCTAGAGGCTTTTTCCCTCTGGAAAAGAGTCTTTAGTAATACTAAATATTTCTAACAAATTCTGTACATTTTTATTTTTTCAATAGGTATTGGCATCATGTCGGGCATTTCTTTTAACATCTCGGATTCCCAGCAAGGTAAAATCACTGTGTTTCTATAAACTGTTCTGGGGGTTTAGATACAAACATAAGCTATATAAACTGAGTAGCAAACATGTAGCATATTTTAATTATACTTGTACATCTGTTTAAAAAAAAAATTGAGGGATGATAAGTTGCATGGTCTTGAATTAGCATGTTGCTTCCATTAGCGTATGCCTTAAATTAATTTGTGTGTGTGGAGATTATATATATATACACACACACATACACAGTTTCAGGTGGTTGAGGAGTTACATTGTAAACTTCAACTTGAAGAACTGTAAGATGAGTGTGATTATATTTATAGAGGGATAGTTTATGTGCAAAGAAGATGATGGCATTATTCCTTCTAGTGTTTGTGGTGTCAAGTAGGATTACGTTTGATTTGAAGGTAGCAACTGTGTAGAGTTCTATTAAATTCTGACATTTTCTTATGATTTTTATTGTTCATTTTGAAAAGCATCTTGGCAACCTCCCTTGCCAATGCTGGTGAACTATTTTTCTATGCCTGTGACGATTCATAATGGTTGTTGTAGCAGAGAAAGATAATTTCCATATGAATAAAGATGACTGATGTGGAAGAATATCTCTTGTCCAGCTTGGAATCAGTGAATGGGAACTTGGAACATGTCCTATTTTGTTGTATTTTACATGTAAGTGTGTCAAGTGTGTACGTGTGTGTGTGTATATATATGCTTTATAGGAAAACAGAAACAATAAATTGAATGGTTGATACTGGATTTTCAGTTATGGTCACTGATAAATGTGACCTTGCTTATAATTTGTAGTTGCTCACTAACAGGTAGAATGACTCTAGCTTAAATTGCTGCTGAAATTTATTTTCCTCAGTAGATCACCCTGTCTCTGCTGCACAGGTGTCTCTGGTTGATTGTCTGTTGGCTTTTGGATCACTGCAGTTTTCAGCCAGTGCTTTTCTAGACAGGATTTGGTGACTGCTTGCATGGCAACATGGATACAGTTAATGAAAAGCTCAGGCATCAGTGCAGTGCCAGTATGATAGACAGGTAGTGACTGTGATCTTGTTAAACAATAGCAAAGCCATTGTAATTCATCAAAAAGCTCTTGAACGTGGGGCTTGGACTACTAAGTGATAACTGTCTAGTTTAGCATTTCAGGCGACTCTCAGAACTCCTTTTATTAAATAGATTTACATTGTTGAAAAACAATTTTTGTGGTTTTTTTGTTTGTTTTTTTTTTGTTTGTTTTTTTTTTGTTTGTGTTTTTTGTTTTTTTTTTGTCTTGTTTGTTTGTTTGTTGGTTTTTTTTGTTTTGTTTTCATGGAAATCTAGAATATGTATTCTCCACTAACAGAAGCGTGACCTTAGTGATAGCAAATAAAGCAAAACTGAGAAACTCTTTATGATTTATATTTAATTAAACTTTGTACATCTGAACAATTACTAGGAAGGCTGAAAATGCATTTCTAACAGGGTGAGTGAATAATATGGTGTTTGCGAGTCAGCCTGGGAGCATCCTGACTGTGAACATGGGATAAGATAAAGTACAGGAAACTTGGTGCAATTCAGGCAGACTGCTCAGTTAGAATGGTTTTAATGATAACTGAAAGGAAATGACCAGGCTAATGTCTTGCCCTGTAGTTATGACTCAGTCCAAGAGGTTTGTTTCTTTCTGTATTTCTCAGCTGTCAAGATGTTTGTCTGCATAGTTGTGAAGTCAGATCTTAGTACACTCCCTGCAGGCCTAGATTTGTCCTTTCCCGCCTTCTTCTATGCTTCCATTTGGAGTCAGTGTGTTCTTCCCTGCCTATTCTGTCATCCAAATAGCCCACTCAGGCAGAGCTAATGTATTACTTCCTCTCATACTTTCAGACATACTAAAGCAGTCCCAAGCATTTATGTGTTTTTATCTGTATCTATTTATGTATTTATATGTGGTGTTTTTATTCAGGCATATATAAAAAAAGTGTGCATCCCTTCAGGTTCTGTGCAGTGAAATTTTTCATATCTGTGATCAGTGTAACTAATATAACTAATGAAAGAATAATTGTGAAGCTGTAAGGATTGTAATTAATGATCATTCAGTCACAAGAGTACACATCAGTAGGGTATGGTATTAATGATGCTTTTTATAGTAAAATTTTGTCATAACATTTATGATATGTGTATGTGGTTATGGCTTGCAGTTAAATGCCCAGTGTGGTATTCCTATAACCTCTAATAATAATCTGAACCCATAGCAAGCAAATTTAAGTATTCTTTTAGTGAAAAATGTGATCAGATGAAATATTAACAAATACTTGGTGTCTATTACAAAAACTAATATCAAGTATCAGTAGCCTTGCTCAAGATTTTCTTAACCTTACTGAGAATCATAAGTACTCTTTAAAATAAGATTGTTTGCACTAATGTGGCATTTTTTTTTAAAATTACAGCTAGAACTAACTTTCAGTTACTTGGAAATCCAAGGAGTAACTTCCAGTAAACCAGGTCAGGTGAGTGCATTCTAAATAAAAGATACTTGTTCACTCATTTCTAAATATGTTCCAACCAAGGAGGTAATGCCTTTAATGTGGTGGTGTCCACCTTCACTGAACGCACTGTGCATTTGCATTCTTGCATTCATGCTGCTCTAAAGTCTCAACTATAATGATAATAATGGAAAGAGTCAGTTTAAGGAATGTGTTGTGCAGTGGGACAATGATAAGAATTAGATTGTTTTTTGGTTTGGTTTTTTTCCCCTGGTTCAGTACACTACATGTTTCCATGTGTCTCATAAGCAGATATTTTTCTCAGAGATGATAAAACAATGGATGCTGGTATGCAATCATCACCACACAAGCTGCAATGGCTTTTCTGGTGTATACCTTATGGGGTAGCCACTCTTCCACTGCAGGCTTTGCTTTCAGCTATTCTTGATGCCATTACTATATACAACACAAAATATATTTGACAGCATGTTATGTGCCCAAAAAAGTGAATGTCAAAGAGAAGGTGCTGAAAAGAAGAATGCCTTTAAAGTGTTTTTAATTCATAAGATGAAGATGTTGACAAGATTTGACAGTTCAATTGTATCGAAGTCTTCCTGTGTTTCATATGTGTCATGTAAAGAGCTTTTTAAGAATAGGAGCACCTGTGGCACTATTTGAACTCTGAAAAACTCTCATTGTATTAATATGTCATCCTTCTAACTTGTCTTTTGAGGCTTTCCTTAACAGAGGAAAGAAAAAGGTCCAGGTGTTTTAATAGGGAGAAATTTAGTAATTCTGTAGTTTTGTGGCTTTTTAAATTTAAGATACTAAAATGTCAGGGTAGCTATTGCTAATTATTCCTGGAGACATAGACAGTCACTATTGTAGCAGAGTTTACAAGATATTTTCAGCAGCCTCACTAAACATACCATTTTCCTAAAATATTTTAAAGGTTTTTCATATTTCCTTAAATTTTATTTTAAATGAGTAAGGCTTATAGCTGAAGGCAGGCAGAATCCTAGATTGTTGCATGTGGGGCAAATGGTATTGTTGCAGTTTTCCTGAAAATAGCATGTTATAGCTATAATACCAGAAGAGTGTAATTTTGTGCTAGGCATCTTGCAGAAAGCCATGCAGAGTTTCCCACGGTAAGACAAGTGAACAAATGGGCAGAGTAATATAAGAAAATGTTATGTTAATATTGATGACAACAGCAGTAAGTTTCCCACTGATTCATCATCAGGGAATGATGGTAACAGGTTCAGAAAGGAGTTGAATTGATAGTAAAAGGTGGCAAGATTCTCAGTATGCTTTAGGGATATTAGTACCTCTTTTATGATTATCCTGGTGATGACCCTAGACATGAATTTGGAACCAAAAGAACCCTGGGAACCAGCTTGAATAAAACCAATCCTCTGTATCATATGGCAGAATATTCCCTCTCCTACTGTCTGTCTACACTTTATATTCCTAATTTTACCCTATTACAGTGCGTGCATAGCTCCTCATTCAAAGGGATTATGACTTGACTGTGTTAACCATTCCCGTTGGAGAAAACAGAAACATCACATTGCTTCCTGTGATGCAGCCAAAAGCAGCAGCAGATCTGCTGTGTTAGTCATAATGTAATCTGATTTGATTCTGAACACTCCATATGTAATAGAGACATGTTGCAAGAGGCTTTATTTTTCACCCTTGCTGAAGCACATATCCCGCAGACAGCGGGACTGTTATGTTGGCTGAATTACTGGTTCATCTGAGCTGAGACAATATATCACCACAGCATTTTCTTAAACGGCACAGAACAAAGCAGTAGAGCTTTTCCAGAGGATTATAGCCACTAAAGACTTTTACTTTTTGCCAGAGGAAACAGGCACCCTGCTCATTCAATAGTTCCCTGTCAGGCTGCGTTTGCTTCTCCTGGTGTTCTGGGACATGTTTCAAAAGAGGACAATGCTGTGAAAAGTTCTTGGTTTGCAAAGTGTAAGCTGAGGTCAAGATCCTTTGAAAATTGTATTCCCGTGGGAAGCAGGGCACTGTTAGAAAAAGTAGAGTTTGAGTACAGGGGTCTTGTTCATTCTAGAACAACTTTCAGAAACTTTACCTGGTGCATTGTCGTGTCTTGTCTTAAAGAATAACAAATTCCTACCAGCACACACAGCATTCAGCTGGCACTCAAAATACTCTGCTTTTTTAGTGGATGTGAATTATATGATACCCAGTTCTCACCCTCTTGCACTGCTGTTTACAGTTGATTATGGAAACTGAGAAATGCAGCATCTCCATGAAGATGGCATCTTCAGAGGATGTGAACGAGGTGCTTGCGCACATCGGGACCTGCCTCAGGAAGATATTCCCTGGACTCTCACCAGTGTAAGTGTCTTTTAGGGCACCTCTAGTGGGAACGGATTGTGTGGAAATGGTGACAAGCCACCACTTCTTGTCTGCTGGTCTCCCCAACCTGACCTCAGAAGTGCACTGAGGATATGAGAAACACCTTGAGGCAAGCAGTAAGCTTTTTGTCCACATGGCAGAACCAGAAGACACTGCAGAGCACAGCTAGACTATGTGTGGTCTTTTAGGGTCCAAGAGCCTTCGATTTGAAGGAGACTGCAGGTGTTTGAAGTCTTAAGTTTTCATTTTACCTTGTTGCTTCTCTAGCTTCCCGTTCTGTCTTCTTGTTGTAACTTGCTCCTTTTTNATTTTCTCTCCCTCCAGAAGTAATATCAGAGTTGGGAGAGGAAGGAAACGTTCCATTTACTTTTAGAGTTAGTGAAACAATGCACATGATTGTGAGCCTAGTTAGCCTAGTTCTTCAAAACTGAGCCCTGGGCAGTCTTGTAATATATTTCCCATGGTTTAGCTGAGTCCTCCCTTTCTGGCTTTTTTTTTTGTTTGGTTTTTGTGGTTTTTGTTTGTTTGCTTTCATTTTTGTTGTGTTTTTTGTTGTTTTGTTTTTTGTTTTGCCTTTTTTTCCCCCCCCTACTTCCGATTTCCTTCTCTGTCAGTGTTACTAACTCCCTTAATAGAGATTGAGCTCTTCCTTCAAAGAGCATGCATAGAACTGAATATTTATGAGCAGATTTGCTATAAAACCTCAGTAATGGTGTGAGAAATGCAGACAAAAGGTGTGAAGAGAGCTCCGAGGTTATGAAGGCCTTGAACTTTGTACATGTTTTCTGTATTCTTTCTTGAGAATGCTGCTGAAGCATTTGGGGTATCTGTATGGAGAGCTTGCTTCCCAGAAAAGAAACCAAGTTGTTTCCTCACCTCTCAGATGGCATAGTTTTCCAAAATGAAGTCACTGGAGTTCTGTACATGATATTAGACCAGAATAGGGAAGAAGGGGGAAAGCAGTTTCTCCTATTAATATCACTTATTAATTCTCTTCTGCACCCCCCACCCCTCAGCCCCCCATCCTCCTTTATGGAATTCTGCAATTTGAGGCAGTCTTGTCATTCAGAAGAACAGATAACTTTATTTCTTGAAAGGCAGGAAGGGATTGTTTCTTTTTTGTCCAGGGAGGAAGAATGCTACCAAGTTACAAAGATTAAAGCTGATTATCAAGAGGGTAGCCTAGAGGCCAGATGTAGCTGCTCAGCTCTTTGCACCATGATGCCTTTTCTGCATAAAAGCAGTGTATATACAGCAGTAGTTTAATGTGGATTAATACTATGTCTCTCCCCTGTTTTGGGCATCCTGATGTTAGATGAGGACCGCAGGTCTTCTGAACTTGAATGATCCTGTCATACAAAAGGGCTTTGTTGCTCTGGTAGTCACAGGGTTAATTAAAGGAGAGAGAAAGAAAGAGAAAAGAGACAAATAAATGTTACTCCTGCTGGGCTGCATAATGATGTGTGTGACTTTTAGGCAGGAAAGTGAGTTGTATTAAAAGTAGTAATTCTTTCTATATATGCATTAAAATACATTCTTAATAATAATAAAAAAAATTTATGTGTTTAAAAATACTTTCAAAGCCATGAATGATGTTTTTTTCCCCCTCTTCTGCATCTAGGAGGATTATGAAAAAAGTAACTATGGAGCCTTCAGAAAGACTGGCTAATCTCCAGGCCCTGTGGGACAGTCAGACAGTAACAGAACTTGGACCTTGTGGTGAGAATGAATTTCAGTGCTCAAATATAAAAAGGCTGGAATTGCAGTGTCAGGAAGTTTAATTCTATTTCTGGCAGAAGCTTGTAAAGGTGTAATTAGTTTTAAGGTGTAATTAGAATGCAGCAGACTTCTGATTGGTAGATGAAGGCACTATATTAAGCTTTCTTGCAACTTACCAAAGATAGGATAGTTTCAGTTTCTTTCATGAGCATAATGGCCACTCTTCTGAGAGAAAAAGAAAGTGAGTTTTGAAAAAGTTGATCTTTAAGTATTAAAGTATCCTTTTTACTTGTTTGTTACACTTGTTTGTTTTTCTATTATATTAAACTCTCTCTTGGGTTGTTTGTAGGAGGCTTTTCACAGATGTATGCTTGTGTTTGTGATTGGCTTGGATTTCCCTACAGAGAAGAAGTACAGTGGGTAAGTATGTGTCTTGTTCTGAAGATCCTTTCAGCTAATTGTATAAGTGATGAAAGAACAGGTAAGTCACAGTGCTTGAGAAAACCCCACTATAGTTCCATAAAGATGTATTTGATGTGTATTTTTAACAGGATGTTGATACAATTTACCTGACACAAGATACCAGAGAGTTGAATTTGCAAGACTTCAGCCACCTTGACCACAGGTAAATCATATGCAGTAATCATGTTAATGAAGTGGGATGGTCCCATTGCTGTTACTGGAATGTGTAGACCTGTGAAATGACCATCTGTAACACGTTCAGTTTTCGGCATATAAAGCTGCTGTTTTTTGCACAAAAGCCCCATGGAAGCCACATTTCGTTCAGGAGCCTGAGAAGATAAATATATTTTCTTATTGGAAGCCCTCCAGAATGTTAGCAGATAGATGCTTTTCCTGTGATGGCAGATATAAGAGCTCAAATTTGGCAGATAAAACATGCAACTGCATCTGGTGGGCAAAGCAAAATAGGAAATTATGCAGTCTTTACTTATGTGGAATCTTTATCTCATGATGTGCACAGTAAAGGAAATTAGTTTTTGTCGGTAAGTCAGTAGAAGGTTTAAGTTGTTCAACTGAATTCTAGCCAGTAGTCTCTTCACTTGTAATAGATGGCATAAAAAAATGTGTACTTCCAGAAAGGAACTAAATGCGGGTAATTTTACTAGGAGATACTGAAACTTAGCTAAGTGTTGTACTTAGTTTACTGAATTCAGCTGGCTGAGAAAATTGGATTCTAAGAAAGTTTAATCTGAAAATATTATAGGTAGGAGAAAATGGGAGGGAACCTTAATTAAATTTCATCATTATTCAAGGAAAACTACAAGCTTAAGGAACTGTAAATAAGATAGTATTTGTTTCTTTGGGAAAGCCCTATTGAAGGAATTTGTCAGAGGTACAAGGTTAGAATAATTGTAATAGGAAGGCTGAACTTGAAGGCAGGTAAATAGGAGTATTTTGCCACAGCATTCTTTGCAGCTTTAAGCTATCTAGTGTGTAAACCCACAAAATACCCCATTCAAATACTTGCTCAGCCTCTGTGATGGGTTTGCACAATCTGCATTGAATCCCATGGCCAAGTTACTGAGCAGCACCTGTGTTGACGAATTCAGCTGTAACTCGAACAGGACTACAGGGCTGCAACTGGTGTGTGATGGATGTAGCCAAAGACTCTTCCATTGTTTAGGCCTTGCTGAAAGTAGATAAGGCGAGGAATACTATTCAGCACTAGCAAATGGGGGACAAGATTTTAAGAATGCTTTAAGCATAATTATTGCAAGTTGAAAGTGCTGAGATGACTGTGGGGGGCATTCTTGAGGAAGTGACTTAGAGATACTGAACTTCAGTTGAAATTAAATATTGTAACAATTGATGTGGAATGAATAATATTGCTTATTAGGAAAGAGTGGATAGAAGAAGTGTTTTAAATATGTAGAATACCTCAGCTGGTTCTGATGAGTTTGGCTTTTGGGAAATGAAATAATGGGTTAATGCTTTACAAAACCTTTTAACTGAAATATACTTTACTAAATTGATGGGACTGAAGAAATATGTTTGTGTTAAGGAAAGTCTTCATTAAATGTCTCATGATTGTCCAAGTCCAAAGATCCAAAACTATTTATGAGCCATTTACACTCTGGAATCTGTCTTGTGATGAGAGTTTCTACAGTTTGTGGACTGAACTAAGGGACATTTTGGATTGAAAGTTCAAGAAAATTAACATTTTTAGAAAGCTGAAACATTTTCTTATTCACTAAAAGTACAAATTAGGAATTGAAATCCCAGTCAGTTCAAGAATGTGTGTGAGCATTTTGCAATATATTTAGGATAGTGAGAATGCTACAAATTCACCGTATGCTGTTATGCTTTGGATTTTGAGAACTGTTGTATATCTTCTCCATCTAATTTTTGGGATTGCCAAACCTATATAGTTTATGTTGTGGAGTAGCTGTGAAGCAAGGTAGGAAGGGTACATCAGTCCTCTAAATCAAGGGACTATGCATTGCAAAAATAAACAATTTGTGTTTTTCCAAGTAAAGCATTTCTGTTAAAGGTCAACATAAGCTGGCATGAATTATAGATGAATTTAAGTTCCCAGAGCATGATAACATGGTTTGCTGCATGGGAACATGACTTCTGAGGTCTTATCTAAGTTATTTTGTGCTGTGAACCATGTAATTGTTTAACAACAAAAAAAGACTCCAAGTGAAAAGGGTTTATTTAATTCTGTAGTATGATTTTCATCTGTGTAACATATGTTTTAGCTTTTTTGGGCATTCAAAAAATTGTAAGAAAAGTGTGTTTCTTTAGATTTTTTTTTCTTTGTGCTGCTTAGATTTCTTGCCAACTTAAATACACTGAGGGACTGATGTTGAAAAAATGTAAAGGCATTAGATAAGTTTGAACGTTGTTGAAGCCTGGAGAGATTTTCTGCATTCCAGAAGAACAGAATCTGGTTTTATTTGAGCTGCATAGATTTATCTTTTATAAATACTACTTTATTCTGGATGGTAATTTAATAAATTAATGAATATAAGCAACTCAGTGTAACTCAATGAGGAAAAGTTATGAGAAGGCCCTGCTTTTGGAACTGGTCATGAGTTTTCATATCTTACTGCAAAAGAATTCAGGTCATTGCCGATACCACATCTAGAGTTTTAATAGAATACACTAAATAAAGCAGTGTATCATTTGGAAGAGGAAAACTTGATAGCTTCAAGTAAGAGAGGGAGTAGAGGTAAATTCCTAAAAGGTGCCCTCATTGGTCAGAAGCATCTTCAAAAATTTGAGCAAAAATTAGTGAAAAAGTCTCTCCTTAAAATCAAATGGTAGAATCTTATAAAGCAAAGTTTCTAGGTAGTCTCTAGCTGCTGCAGGACAGGCAGGGGGTCCACTGTCTGCAGGCATATTGGGAGGAAGGAGGGAAGGGGGTTTGCAGTGGGGTTAGCCATTGGTGTTCCTGAAGAGTGACCAAATAGGCCATGAATACTGCAGAAGACTAAACTATTAAAGAAACATTGCTGCAGCTGGACAGGACTATTTTAAAACAAATCAACTCTATTGACTTGCAAGTTCTCATCTTTAAATATTTCTTGGAAGTGTCATAGCTTTCCCACTAACTCTGAACACCTGCTACCCTTCAGTGGTTTCCCTCCCAAGCCAGGGGAGAAAGGTAGGGCTTTAGGCAAGTTCTCTCTGCAGCCACTGTCCTACCCAGAAGTTACTGAGCTCTTGACAGCCCTCCAAGCTGGCTCACCAGGTCCCTGGTAGTGTAAACACTTGCAGACAGTGATCCGCAATCACAGTCCCTCCGTTCCTTCGAAGGACCTGGCCTGCTGCTGATAGCTGAGGTACAATTGCTGGTGTTGTCTCTCTTGGGGCTGCTGGTGCACAGCATGAACAGCTCTGCTTCTCCAGTGTGAGGGCAGTACAGTCAGCTTGTCCACTCTTTGCCCTGTAGCATTCACCACCGGCTGTGGCAGGCTGGTTACCACTGGGTGGATGATACAAAATTTAATCTGAGAATTACTCTTATATTCATTCCACTTTGAAGGCAAAGGCACTGGCAAGAGGGACACTAAAGCTGCTAATTAATTACCACCTTTTTGGTCTCGCCATGGGGCCACAGAGAAGGAGCAAACCTCTGTGTGGACATTTCATACTCCCGTAGCAAAGTGTCTGCCCTCCCAGCCTAAAGGGGAAATTCCTCTGGGTTGTTATTTTTTCTTACCTAACATTTCACTAGTTAGTTATTGCTTTACATGGAGATAAAGTGTTTGTAGGAACGAAAACAACATGGTAGACAGAAATAAATCTATACACCTCATGAAGCTGCTAAGTCTTTCCTGTGCCAATGGAAATTAATTCACTACAAGACTTAATGTGTGCTGTGAACAAGATAGAAAGATGGCTTAGTCCTTGAAGGGGCATCACACACTGGTTCCTCTGCAGAAGTGTGAAAGCAGTCTATTTTCATGAGCTTCTCAGCTGGTGGGCTACTGTCTTTTGCTGCAAAATGCTACATCTTTTTTTCTGTTACCTTAGAGATGGCCTTGTACTTCCAAATCTAGCAACTGCAGTTCCCAATATAGCCTACTGAATGCTGGTCCATGTGATGTTGCCTTGATTCTTGGCTTTGCTGTGTGTTTAACAATCACCCTGATGTGTCTGAATGTTTGTAGAGGAAAACTGAAGGGGAAGAAGAATAAAAAGAAGATGGGAGAAGGGGATGGCATGTTTAGCGCCAACATGTGTGTGTCCTGAATGAAGAGCCAGGGATTGCTTGGATTACCTTGTAAAAGCCAATACTTTTAAATTTCTCCCTGCAAGAACTGAGGCTTAAACGTTACTGTTTTCCTGGTTCAATAAGTTTGATAAGTATGTTACAGATCCTTATTTCATTATAAAATGAAATGTCTAGGTGTACATATGTATTTAATATGTAGCATGAAAATGATCCTGGTGCTGCACTGCTAAATGATGTGATAGTGCTTGATGAATAATTCTGCTGAGGGATGGTGTACAGATATGACATTTATCAGTGTTTGTTATTGGGGAAGCTGAACAGAGGAAGAGCTGATCACATTAAGAGGCTTGGAATGAAGAAAATGGGAATAATTTAGAATTTTATTTGTGAAATCCCTTTTACAGTTAAGGAGGGTTTGTGCTGAATGTCACATTATCCTTTTGCAGGTCTTCTGCTTCCTGGGGGAATTTAACTATAGAGATGTGACAAGGAGGTGTTCTGTAGAAGCATTCAGTCATGGAATTATATTAAATCATCAGACTGCCAAAAAGCTTTTTAGTGTCATGCTAAATTATAATTAGAGGTGATTAAGAAGCTTAAACATGTCACAGACTGAAGAAAAAGTTATGCTAAAAGTAGGAATGGCAGCCCAGACTAATTCCTGATTTTAAAATTTGTGATAGAACGGATGTTAGTTAGCCAGTCAAAAATTTGTATTAAAATAAGAGACACACAACTGCTGCTGTTGCTGCTTTCTTAGAATACAGAACTTTCTGTATTCTGTAATGGGGGTGGGAGACAATTAGCATTGCAAAAGTATGGGGAATGAGATATGGAAGAACACTTAAGAGATGGTTTCAAATGACAATTATATGAAATGTGTGTAAAAGTGTTTTTCTTTTTCTAGAGACTTAATACCAATAGTTGCCGCTCTGGAGTATAATCAGTGGTTTACAAAGCTGTCCTCCAAGGATCTGAAATTAGTAAGTAATAAATTTTAATAAGATACCAACTTCTATCAGGCTGTGCTCTGTTTTAAAGGATGCTTTTACATTTTTCAAGGTGAAATTTTTTAGGCGAGTACAACTGGGCAATCTTTTGACAATTTTTTCCCCCTTAATTCTTTCAGGAAAATATAAATTGTTGGATTGTCAGTTCGTATCATAAAAACACTGCTAAGAGTCAGGCATTGTCAAAATTTCAATTAACAAAGTTTGAAAATTTCATTGAGCAATAACAGCAGCCCAGAAAACTATTGCATTAGGCATTGCTGACTCCCCGCAACAATATTAGGTGACGAAATGCCAGGATTCTGGGGTTTGTTTGTTTTTCTTTTCTTTTTTTCTTACGTATTAAGAAGGTTTTTCCATGTAATCTTCATTGCAACTGTAATTTTGCTTCCCAGTTGTCTGAAGCTAAGTCTGTGTAGTTATAAGCATATAGTGATGAGTGGCACCAATATTTTTCCATGTCAGTTGTCTTTCTTAAAAGCAAAATGAGAGCAAATCTAAGCAAGTTGGTCAACTGAAGAAAGGACCAAGGAAAATCAGTAATAAGGTGACATTTTAAATATATCAAAATACACTATTTCTTCTAAACTTGAAAGTTTATAGTCACAGGTAGAGTTAGTGGTTTGTTTGAGAAATTCCTTTCATGCTTGCATCCAGAAGCTTTTTTCTAAAAATGAAGATCAAGTCTCATCTTGTTTATACTGATGCATTTTTATTGATCTGAAAAGCTCTCATTACATTGCTAAGCTCTCATTTTCAATGAAAATTCAACAGAAACCAGCTTATATGATTCTCGACAGAAGAGTAAGTGAAAAACTTTACTTTCTTGCTGGGACATCCTTACTCAAAGCTATGCACAGAATGAAGCTGATGGTATTTTTAGTGCTGTTGCAGTTTGCTGTTAGAATCAGCCTTGTTAAAAGGTACAATGCCATTAATCAGTTTCTGCTTCAGTAAAATGAGATAGTTTGCTTGGTTAGAAGCCTGACTGGTGTAAGTTTGCTTAGAACAAAAACTGGCCCTATACTGGCCCTATTAGCTTTCTGAGATGTATCTTCTTGGGGTTTTTTTTTCTCAGCAACTTTTCTCGGGAAAACAAACTTTGTCAATCTTGAAAGTGCATCAGTTACTTAAAGAACATAAAAATCGTCCACACATTCCACTTTCAGTCAAAAATGAGGAAAATGTAAAGTTTTGGACAATGTAAATTGTTGGACTGTAAATCCATGCCATAAGAACACTGCCGAGGGTCAGTATGAGGTCAGACATATCCGGAGGCCATTGAATGCATTGTTGTTTCGTGAGCCCACTCTGACATTGTGTTTGATAGACAGTATCCATAGTGTTTTTATAGTACGTGCATGAAACTTTCCACTTGCAGCCATACTATTGTAGAAACATTGTGATTATATTCTGAGTTAGTAAAATATGAAAGGTAAAGATAGAATTGGGAAGATGGCTGAGTGGACAGTCTTCACAAAAAGTTGTCACCTTTACTGTGTAAAGGTTTCATAAAATTTTACGTGTGTGGTAGAGCAGGTTTGTAAGAAAACACAAAACAACACTGAAATTACACAAACTAGAAAATGTGAGACTTTCATTAGAGACAGAGATGTCCCAGGTGTGAATGTCACATGGTTGTTTTTAAGGGCAGATAACAGAATAGTTTCAACCCTCCATGACCATGATTAAAATTCAGCTTTGGATGTCACATAAACTCTAGTTAGTGTGTGCTTGGGGGGGGTGTGGCGGGGAGAAACAAACAAAAAACTCAAGTCCAAAAGCAAAATAAAAGTTTATAACAAAAGGTGACGAGAGAAAGGTACAGAGTTCACTGCAAGGCTTTTGACTCATTGAGACTTTATCTCTCTGTTTGAATGGGTAGAGCAAACTCTTTTGTTGTCTTATTTTGTTCATGGTACTTGCAAATATCTGTGCAAATTCTAGAGTTCAACAACAGTCAGGTAATGAGATAAGATTTGCTTCTGCATAGTTTGGAAGAATGCATACTAAAATATACTGGCCCTTAAACACTACTCCTTGGCAGCCTTTGGAGGACCTGTAACTAGGGTACCTCAGGGTGCTCCTGAGGTTTTTGTCAGCCTTATATCATCTTTGTGTTTAGTTGTCATTCCTGTTCAGTCTTCATTCCCCTTTGCACTAGCTGCTGCTTTCTTTAGTAGGATTAACATGCATACAAACAAAATTTCTTTAGAAATTAAGTGACCGTTTTTTCTGACTCACAAAAATTATTTTTTTTTACTGTCACTGTAAAAATTCTGCCCCTTACGATTAGGTGGTGTGATTCATTAATTAGTTGCTTTTAGTCTGCCTGTTGCTTCTCTGAGTCTTTTCTAGAAGTCCTCTGTTGCCACCTGACTCTCTCTTGGATGTTTCTGGTATTTTTACTTACTGTTTATGTATGAGGATGATTGTGGCCTGGATCCTGTTACGACGTACAGCTTAATAACTGCCTGTTCCATGTTTGTGTTCTTTAATGCTGTTCTGTCTTTTTTGTGGCAGTCCACTGATGTCTGTGAGCAGATACTGCGAGTGGTGAGTAGGTCCAATCGATTGGAAGAACTGGTATTAGAGAATGCCGGGCTTAGAACGTAAGTAATTCCTTTGAAATGTTGCTTTAGGTACTGTTTATTCCCAGGAAAAACAATGGGTGATGTGTGTTAGGCAGAATGAGTACAAGTTTTAATGCTCAGTGTCTTTCTTGTTCTGAGGAGCCTGTAGTCTCAAGCTTTTAATCAGCTTTTCCAGAGGATCCTCATGTCCAAGAAATTAATTTAAATTGATGTTTTTTTAAGATTCTGCCTGGAGAGTTGGGTGAAGTGGCGCAAAATGACTGAGAGCATAAACCCTAAACCAGTTTGCACTGTTCCTCTCCAAATATGGCTGCTAGTAGAAGCAGGAACACCTTTTTATAATTTAAAAAACAGTGGTTTTTGTTAAAAAGTGTATTTTTCTATCATGCGTAAGACATTGTTTCATTCCCAAATGAGCTGGTGTTACCTTCGCATGAATTGTGGCCAGCTCAAATATAGCAGAACTTCTGTTTGCAGCTTTTTTTTTTAAAAAAAAGAAGAAAAAAAATTAAGTTTAGACTTGCCATAGCCTTAAAAGAAAGATACATAGAAGTAAGCCAACAATTTAATCCTTGCATATGCTTTAAATGCAGGAAGTTGTAGTTACTACATATTTGCTTTTTTCTCTTTCACAAGAAATAGAAGCAAAGTTGAAGTTACAAACAAGCACATTGGAAATATTTGTAGTTTGTTTTAATGTCAGGGTAGAATCCAAAAATGTGTAGACAAGATAAAATCTAGAACTAATGAATTTTAATGTTAATTAAACAAAAGCAGTGAAAAAGTGGGAGACACAGAATACTATACTGAATTACAAATAAAGGGAAAAAGCACAGTGGAAATATTCAGTGTGCCTAACACTGTCTCCTCTTCCATTGTTTGAGTCTTTTTCTCACTTCTAAAATAGACTTTGAAGTACATTTAAAAGTAAGTTGCCTATATCACATGGAAATTTGAGGTCAAGTTTGGAATTGCACCCAAACTTTCTGATCACTAGTGCACTGCCTTTAATAGCTGTCGTTCAAACATAAGCCTCTGATTTTAATCTCGTTTTTCTTGCAGTATGTGCCACAAAATCCAGTTTTGTGGTGTTAAATGATACATCGACTACCTTTGCAGATTGCCTACCTTAACTTATCACAGTTGGATTAACTGATTTCAGTTTTAACAGAGCCTGACAGATAAACATGTGACTTTGGTTTTCATGCCTCCAACTGCATGCAGAGTGTTTGACATTGTGCCTTGGTGTGTATATATGTTCTGAAGAACATTGTCTGTTTTTGTCAAAGATGCATTTGTCAGTTTTGCCATTTATCATATCTGCTTGCTGGGAGGAGATCCTGTTGTTGCTGCACATCTTCCCTCACATGGCTTACAGACCAGTCATTTTTAGTGAGCTCTGACAGAATGCCAAACCAGGGCTAAGAGAGAGGTAGCAGGAATAATGCTGTAAGAAATAACCTGATCAGCTGCAAGAGCATATTTCTTCCTGCAGCAGCATCAGCTTAAGATGAGTCAGTTCTTTTCTACCTCCAAGCACTCATTTCTGTGGTTTGTTTCGGGCCACAGTCTCATAAACAGGTCACCTCCCCAAATTATTGTGCAATAGCAGTAGTAAGAATTCAGGACTAGGGAAGTGTGAACGTCCTGTTGGGGAAAACAGGATGTAAAGTGAAAGCCCCTGTTTAATAAGATTTGTGCCAGTTTAGATGCTTTTGGAAATTTTATCCCCATTGCTATTTCTTTAACCAAACATAAAGGGTGAAGTCTGGATTACATTGGAAAGCTTCAAGGCATATACCAAACACTAACGTTTTGGAAAGTGTTTTAACTGAGATAGGTGATGTCCAGATTTCAGGGAAAAGTGAATCATTCAGCAGGACCTGACCAAATGAGCTTGAAAACAGATTTACATCCCTCAGGTATTTTAGAGGAATAGGTCAATGTGTAATAACCAGAATATTCATTTCCATGAAACTGCAAGACAGACTTTTCAGTCTGCAAAGGCCTGTTTGCAGAAGGTGGTGTAAGCAATCTTGTCCTTGGATTTATGTACTCCCTGAAAGCTGGCAGGCAGAATGCCCCTACCCCCTTTCACACTGTCCTCTGCAGCCCTATTCCAAATGGAGTGGCCAGGGGAGCAGCAAAGATGCATGTTGCTCATACCCAAAAGGCCTTTGACAGGGAGGTTGAGTCTTCCTCTTCTTGGTGGGCTCTGAATGTGTTATTTCCTTCTATACATGTTCTCTTTTTTTCTATTACAGGGGTGTTGTCTAGACAGATCTCAAGGAATTTTATTTTTTTTTTGTCTGAGATTTTTCAGATTGGTAGTATTCTTACCCTTTATGAAATATCCTTCCTCTGCCATATGTATAGTTAAATTGAATCTTTTGGGGGGCTTTACTTCCAAGCCTGAATGTATTCGTTTCAAGCAAGCATGGCTGTGCAATGCATACAAAGCAAATTTGATGCTTTATAGAAATTTTCAGACTTAGAATGCATGCTCTGTACATGAAGTGTGCAGGCCAAAAATGTAGTAAATTCTATGACTTGAAATGACAAGTGGATAAAGAAGGGGAAGGGATGTTCCCCAGGTGCCTCTGTTTATGGCAGAGGTTGCACAAGGAGTGGGGAAGATGTATTAGTTTTTTACAAAATGAACTGTGGAGCTCAACATAGATAATCCAGTGCTTTCTGGTGGCAGTCATTTTACTGTGACTTTGCCAAGTAGTTCACACACACTCCCATTGTCCAAAAAGCTCAGGTAATCCTGCCAATTTTGGTGGCAATAGTGGAACAGAGTTTGTGGACAAGACTGAAGGTAGA
This sequence comes from Formicarius rufipectus, assembly GCA_013399695.1. Taxonomy (NCBI): domain Eukaryota; kingdom Metazoa; phylum Chordata; class Aves; order Passeriformes; family Formicariidae; genus Formicarius; species Formicarius rufipectus. The sequence goes on from VXAU01004797.1 coordinate 249,413, forward strand.
GTCAGAGTACTGTAATGACAAGAATCTGCTATGAATAAAGGAAGAGGAGAAAACTCCTCAAGAAGAAAGGAGGGTTTGTTTTTTTAACTTGAAATCTCATTTTTCTTGTCTGGACATAAGGAGCTTGATTCAGTTGCCTAAGGGCAGGCAGCTAGTGCGATTTAAAAGGCTGGAGGATTTTCAGAGTGTTGGCAAATGCTGCTGAGGACCTACAGATGTGTAGTCTTCTGCAACAGCAGGTGGTAGTAAAGCAGGAGACGCTGAGGCCTGTCAGGTGACAGAGTTTCAAGCCAAGAATTTCTTTCTGTTGAGTGTTTGTATTCACATACCATTTGTATTTTAGAGAAATAATATGCTTTTCCTAAAGGCAGCCCATCTTTATGTGTGTGCAGCACTGGAACTAGTTCTAGCTCCAACAATCTTGTTTAAGGATGTGTTGTTTCAAAAGAAAGCTAAGCTTCCCTGGAACATTTCTGTATTCCAGTGCAGTTGGCAACCACAGATAAACAAAAGCTGTTGAGGCTATTGTTGTTCACTCTTTTCCAGATAGTAGAATAGGATGCTGCTTCCAGATTTCTACCTTAGTGTCTAACTTAGGTGAAGTTAGACCACTGAAATTAGTCTTAGTTTAACAAAAGCACACAGTAGGTGTAGTCTCTTATTACATGATAGCTTCCCAGTAGGTACAAGGACTTATTTGAGTACTGGTCTTAGAGCTGATAAGCCAACAGCCTTGGTAGTTAAGGCAAGGAATGTGTTTCCACCAGGGTCTGACAGTGTGGTTGTTTAGGAAAACCCAAACTATCTCTTAACTTTGTGCTGTGGGAGGGTGGTAGTCCAGCCACGGCAAAATGCTTTCAGATAGGGCAGTGTTCCCTTGCCTCTCAAGTGAATTTGGTACAGAGGTTGTGCTGCTACAGCTACCTACTGTAGTTGATTAAGATTACTTCCAAGCTGCCTATGCTACCTGGCGTGGTTGTTGTGAGCATTATAGAACTAACAGACTGTCATCTCTTGGGATCCCTTGCTGGGACTGTCATCAGCTGGTTATGTACTTTGATGCTTCTCTCTGTAAAAAGAGGCAAGCAAAGACCAGTTCAATGTGCTGCTGTTATTTTGTTCTTTGAGAGAACTATTTCTACTCTTTTATAAAGTTAGAAATACTCCTGGTTTGTTGACCTTCTAGATATGCTGCAAAGCCCATCTGTTTAACTGACTGTTGGCAGAGAGCTGCTTCAAGTGAGGGAGTGGATTGTGGGTGAAGGAGGTGGTAGTGTGCAAGTTGATGTGTATATCCCTCTGTGTGGCATGGAGGAGATGGAAGATATGCTCAAGTGTTCAGTTATTCCATGTAACTCCTATTTTTATGCCTTCAGAACTCTGTCAAAAATATTTTGTGCTTTGAGTGCTTTTCAGTCTCTTAGGTCACAGAATAAATAGATAATGAATTAACCCTCTTTGAAAGATAGCAAATCAGACAAATAAGCATTGTTTAGAATGCTGAAGAATCATTTAGTGCTCTGCAGTAGGGTAGGCCACTTGTGGCTAGTAATCCCTTGGAACTTTTAAACCTTTGAATTTGCTGTCGATAGGGGAGATAACAGGATTCCTTCTCCGTCTCTTTTCTTTTCTTGCAGGGATTTTGCACAGAAACTAGCCAGTGCCCTAGCCCATAATCCCAACTCAGGACTTCATACAATCAACCTTGCTAGCAATCCACTTGAAGATAGAGGTACTGTAACATTTGTTTTTCTCTTTCTACTGATATGAGGATTTTTGCTGTTCTGTTCAGTTTTGTCTGAATAATAGGTTATTGTTTTGTGCATAATGCTACTGCAAATATCTGTTGTTCATAAATTATGGAGAATCGCTGTTCTTTTTGATTTATACATATCCATTAATGTGTTGAGAAATATTTAAATGTCTTAAACCAACCCTGGATATCATTAGATTTCATTATGTTTTCATAGAGGCTTATTTTAAAGGAGTATAGAACACTGTGATAATTTAGGACTGGCAGGTTAAAAAAAAAAAAAAAGTGATGTGCCTTTTTAAAGGCAGTATAATCAGGTGAAAGATGAAGCAGAAGACCACTTTGTTGCTTAGATTATATTTTTCTGATGGTTTTATTGCAGCCATAATTTCATATTTATTTTCAGTATGGAAACTGTTTCTTGTTTCAGCTTTGTGCTAGCCTATCCTATTGCAAGTTCTTGGTGATGTTCAATAATACTGGCATAACTGGCATTCTTATGGAGCAAAGTGCTGTTAACTCCACAAGGTAGAAAATCAAGCTTAACAGCTTAACTTTTCTCAGACTAGGCACGGCTAGGCATGATTTCAGTACATATCGAATCATTCCTCTCCTTTGTCTCTACTTTCTTTTCGCCCAAGAGGCATTTATTTTTAAAGTAAGGTTACATTCTTTCAGGCTGGTGTTGACCCTTCAGCACTGCCCATGTGAGATTTCCATTTGCTTCACTTGATGCATTCCAAGCACACAGTGTTCCGGGATCAGACTGTCTGGTGCTCCTTTTGGGCCAGAAGAAAAATAAGAATTCTGCACAGTGAACCTTTTCTGGTTTTATTTGTTTTCTTCTGGGGAAATTTTCCACTGTCTTTGCTTTTATGATTTAAAATGGAAAAGCTGTTCATTTTGATTACAACCTGATGGACTTGAATGTTATTAATGTAGAATTTTGTAGATGTCTCTCTCCTTCCTTACTGTTTCAGTGAGAAAAAAATAGACTTTTTTTCCCCATTTTCTCTTCTATATCTCTTTTCTTTTTGACTAGAAACAAGTATGACAATGGTTTTGTTTTTAACCTATTCAGAGTAGTTTTTTTATGTGAAATTGTTCACATGAATTACTTTAACTCTTCTGATTGCCTCTTGCCTGCTCAGTACTGCTTGTCCTTGTTAAGAATCCATATCACATGAAAGCCAGTGCTTTGCTGAAGAATGTTATTATTTCAGTGTGCTGTAGGCCTTGCGGCGTTCTACAAAAATTTTTGTAGTAAGCTGGAAAATAGGCTCTTAGATTGTTCATTCTGCTTTTGAAGAAGTGTATTTAGACTGTTATTTGAAAGATTTTTTTGAAAAGAACTTATTTTTATCTTGAAAGCAAAATAATTGACCGAACATTGGATAGATAGTCCACAGTGGAGGTGATTTTTTTTTTTGTTTTTTTTTTTTTTTAGCAGATTCAAACCATTATGCAGTATCCACATGTAAGATACAAATGAAATGCAGAAACTATAACTTGGAGAAATTAGTAGGATTCTTTCTTTATATTAGCCTCTCCTATCAAATATACAGTTAAGATTTGACCTTTTCCTTAGAGAATTAAATAAGTTATAGAGTACTTAAAGAGGAATTAACTGTAATTGCAATGTGCAAATATTGCAACTTTTCAACTTAATTTTTTCTTAAGTGTGCTGTGATCTGATATTCACCGAGTGCAAGGTAGATTGGGCTTCTGTTAAACTGGAGTGGCAGCAAGGCTTTCACAAGAAAAGCTGACATAGTGGAGATTCAGATAAACATATGGATTTTGGAAAATACCTTTTGAAAAATCACCTGCAGGAACTGAAAGTTCAGCTAGATTGTTTTTCAATTATAAGGGAAGTAACACAGAATTGTATGTTTTCTGGAGAACAACCTATTGTAGCTTGTTTGAACAAAAACATACCCTAAGCTATTATATATGGTGGAGTACCAATAAGGGCTTTTCCTTATTACATTAATGCAACTGTGTGTATTCTAATAGCATGGAAAGTGTGCTTTTTTTAACCAAGGCATAGACTTCAGTTCAAATGCAAAACAGTGTTTATATGCAGTGGTTCTTTCTGAGACCAATATCTTAATTTGTGCTTGGCTTTTCTTTATGGTACTGTCAATATTTTTGAGAGTAATACCTGTAAAGTTTATTATCAATCTTGTATTTTAAAATCTAGACATGCTAAAATGAAGGGAGTTTATCTTTTGGCTTTACTAGGATCTGAATTTAATCTCCTGTTTTGTTAAAAATAATGCAAAACAAACATACTGAAGCCTAGAAATAGTCAAATTTCAGACTGTGTGCCTCGATCCAGTTAACTCTACTTCTGCCATTAGAGCTCTTCCCTCTGTTACAACATTAACAGAAATAGGTGGCTAAAGAGCATTCAAGGGCCAGAATGACCAGAAGCACCTTTTCTTTTCTGTGCCTGATTCCTATATCATGTAGCTGGGTGGATCCTTAACCCCCACTGCCAGTAAGATGTTAAAATTCTGCAGCTTAACTACAAGATAATTAACCTGCAGTTTGTAAGCTCAATATGAAGATGGAGAGGTAAAATGATTTGTTCTGTGTCTTACTCAAAATGCTAAACAGCAAAAATTACATTTGTGATATCCTTAGTGATTCTGATTGTACTTAGTTTTTTCTCTTTTGCTAGCATAACTCTAACTTGATTTTGAAAGTATATATTGTGACTACACCAGATTAACACTTGTGGACAGTCAGCTACAGAATATAAATTCTGAAGTTAACGTATGATAAATTGAGCCTCCTACTTCAGAGTAGATAAAAACCTTATTTTTTTAAATAGTAGAGCTAGGAAATAAAATCCTATTTATATGACTTGATTAATTCTTGCTGAAAACTGGTGAAGGCACTTGGTTACCATTGTGCTTTACACCCACTGATGCCAAAGCCTCATGAGTCTAATATTTTGGCAATATTATTTGCCTAATTAGCACATTAGTCTCATATTATTGGTAGTATTTGGCGATTTGTCCTGAGCTACATAGATGTTGCACCTATCACCAGCATACAGAACATGCTTTTACAGAGAGCATTTACAAAAAAATACCCAAACCTGCCACCGTATTTGCAAGGTAGCTGTATCTTTGAGTATCAGTGATAAGCAAAACATATAAAAATTAGTGTAAACATATGTTTGGGACCTACTAGCAGACTGCTTCAGATATGTGTATGTGGAGAAGGCTATCAGCTTTTTAATTTACCATGTTTTGAAGCAAGTAGAAGTCTTTACCCCCTTTCTCTTTGCTCTTGTCTCACCGAGTGTATTGCTGTAGAGAACTGTATTTCACACCTCAGGTTAAGCCTGGAGTTTCTATGTTGATTGATTCTTCTAATAAATATTTCATGGATTGGTTAAACTGTTATTTAGGATGTGCCTTCTGAATCAAATTTCAATCCTTTGCTTAAATGGGGGATTACATTTGTGGAGTGAGGAGCTTGAATACACTGAGTAAAAGGCTTTAATGAAAAGTACCTTTTCATGGCATTTTTGATTGGTTGGTTGGTTTTGTTGGATTTGTGCTGTGGTAGTCCAGTCAGTGTCAGCATCTTAGTGGATTTTTACTGTTTGGGATTGCAAGCAGCTGTAGCATTCCCAAGTCTGTGTCCTCGCTGGTAACCTGTAGGCTATTGTAAGGGAGATAAGTGGCCATTACGACCTGGGGGAGGTTTCAGGCTCCTAGGGTTTACCTCAGGACAAGAGGAAAGTGTTACCTTATGTGGGTGTCTGCCTTGCCTTGGCAGCTCTTCCTTTTAAGAGAAAATAAAAATAGTTTTAAGTTTCACGTGAAGTACCACTGTTGTGTTTTATTTTGTTGTTGAATTTTTAAATGTGTTTGTTTTTTTCTGAACCATAAAGCTTCCAGATTTTCCGAGTGCTGACTATTTGGTGTGTGTAATAGCTTGCCTTTGACTCCTCCTCAAAAGTATGTATGTGTTATAGTTTTTAAATTAATTAAGCAGGTTTACTGAGTGGTTTGTGTTCAGTGCTTAGCAAAGAAGGGATCTTGATTGCATCAGTCATTTCAAAGGTTTATGACCATAAAAAGACTGGGCCCACATGTACAGTGAGTGCAGTTCTTCCTGTTGTTTCACCAGTGCAGTTTTCCCCTGCTGTGATCTGCTTAGAAAACATGAGAATGCAGTTAACCTGAAAACATCCATTTTACCTTTGCTCCCCCAACAGGTGTGTCATCTTTGAGCATCCAGTTTGCCAAGCTTCCAAAGGGACTGAAGCATTTAAATTTATCTAAAACCTCCTTGTCACCTAAAGGTATGTTTTATAAGTATACCTATTTTTTTCCTGTTCTAAAACTGTCAGACATATATACTAATACTGTTCTTACTAGATGATAAATGAGTTAATTATCTAAATTATGTATTTTCTCAGCAGTGCAGCTGCTTTTTTGCAGTCCTGGGTTGCTGAACCATGGACTGGGTTCTGTATCCCCTTCAGCACTTTGATGAACTCTTAGTCACTTCTGTGACTGTGAGGTTTGAACCTGTAAAGGAGGCCTAACATTAGAATTGGCATAAACTATGTTTCATATATGAAAAAATGGCTGAAGCAAAAATGTATAGGGAAATTTCCAAATGTTTTCCAAACAATTATTTTGTGAAAGCAAGCATTGTGATAATGGCTGTTAAGTGGCTTGCTCTAACTAAAGCCTTATTTGTTTTGTCATTTACAAATTCCTGATTTGATATTGTAATTGAAATATATGTATATTTTGAAAGCAATAACAGTACTGAAACACAAGGCAGTAGTTTTCATGATTTTTTCCATTTCTGTTTTACAAATAGTAGCAGCAGTGACCTGTTAAACAGACTTTGCAAACCAGGGTCTCCTGTATAGGCATTGAGTGTTAAAAATAGAAAAAACCCACACTGGCATTATTGCTGCTTTTTTATAGATGTTGATGACTTGTAAAAGATGATTGAGTTATGGTGTATGAAGGATTTTAGTTGATAGCAGGCAGAAGCCATGCCCTTTTATCCTCCTAATTATTGCTCTGTGAAGTGTAGATTCTGTGTTCTCCCTACCTTCAAGGATTGACCTGGAGGTATATGGGTAGGGTGAATGACTTTTGTTGTTTTAATATGAGTACCTATAGTTCTTGTTATGCTTAAGTAAATAGTAAACCCTAAGCTGAATTTAGTCAATTTTTCACTAAAAAGATTTCATTAAACTCTGGGGTTGTTGTTTTCCATTGAGGCAAAACTCAATTTTTGGTGACAAGCAGTTGATTAAGAATCTTGACTAACCATACATGTCCTCTTGAAATGAGGTATTTGTGAATTTGACAGAAATTCATATAGTTCTGATATGTTCATTCATCCCGTGCATTTCTTCATGTGATCTGAACTATTTCAGAAAGTGCTTGTGATGGTGGAGTCAAGACAACACTCTAGCCATGCTTCCATCTTTTTAAAGTGTGCCAGCTTGATGAGGTTCATCCGCACACTTGTCAGCGAAGGTGAATTCTGAGGCTATGGATAGAATTCAGAAGGGGTTTAACACACTTTTAAAAGACAATCTTTAAGCAAAAGCTCAATATATTTTCCAGTATGTCTAACACTGATGTCACATGAATGACCTCCGGACAGTAACATATCACCATGAATGTTGTCCCATGGCAGCTCCTCAATATTCCTCCAAAACAGTATATGTGATGTCTTAAAATGAGAGTTTTTACGACCCTTGGGACCTGAAGCAACTCACGTTGTCTGCAAAGCTGTCTTAGTCAGATTTTCTTTAATTTAAGAAGACAGTACTGATTTGGTTTTAACCTTGGAGGCTATTTTGAACTTGTAATACTTTCTGTTGTGAAAGTCTAAGGGAGACCTTGGGTTCAGTAGACTTCCTAGTCCATGGATTTATTTTATTTTATTTTTTTAGCTTTTCAGAAATTCTATGCAATCCCTCACTGGTTTTGACCTTATTTTAAAATTACTCTCTATTTGAGATAAGTTTCTAAGATTGACAAGTGAAGTTCAGGTGGTAACTTCCCAGCTGATCTTTCTTCAAATACTGTATCTCAGAGTTCCTGAGAGCTATTAACACTCTGAACCTCCTGAGGGTGGTATAAGAGCACAAGAGATTATCTGCAAATGAAATTGAGATTAATGTTAGCATATAGCATGAAGTAGGGTGTAGTTCAAACATAAATTTATTGATTTGAAGATTCTGGTTAACTGGAAAATTCTAGTATACTCATTCAAAGATAGGGCTTGCTTTTCTGAGCTCAGGCCAGGGGCTAATTAAAAAAATCCTTCATTCGCATTGTTTGCCTTCGCTGTGGCTGGTTTTGAGCAGTTGGCCCTTTGTAAGCATGAAACAAGCAGCAACATTATAGCAACATTATAGCTCTTCTCCCCTGAACTCAGGCACTGCTCCTGAATTCCCACATTCTTGATAAAACGTGCTGCTGAATTGCTGACAGTTTAATCCTGTCTGTAATCCCAGCCAACAGCTAAGTACCACCCAGGAAACTGGACAAAATTGCATTTGTTTCTATTTCTTGTTGCTTATAAATGTTGAGAAGACTCACTAAAGTAATTCGAGCTATAAGCTCTGTGGCTCTTAGTTCTTTTGAAGTTTTAAAAGGTATTAGTTTGGAATTTACCTTTAACAACAGGGTGTAGATTCTATAACATGATGTTAACAGAAAAGCAAAATAGCACCAAGCAGAAAAGATTCAAGACTTGACAAAGATGTTGCTGTGCTTCGATTCTTTTCAGTATTAAAAGCCTCCTGAAACCAGGAGCCATACTAACATGGGAAACTTTCTTAATATTTGAAAGCTTGAACACTGACACAGGTATTTTTGTCTCCAGTAGCTTGCTAGCTGCTTCCTCCACATGCTCACTGGTAAATCACTTTCATGATGGTTTTTAATTAAAAACTGGTAATGTTCCATCCATTGAATGCCATTCCACTTTCACTGACCAGGAGCTTTGAGAAATTGCTGAATATTGTGTAGTAGGTCACCTGCCTGCTTTATAGCTTTGGCTGGGCACTTAGGAAAAAACTACTGCATCAACTAAAGGACAGAGTGATTCTTAGCATGTAAAAAACACATGCATGTAATGCTTGAAAGGCAGCATTAGCCTTCTATGATAAAGTGAAAACTTGATGATAAGCTGCAAAACCCTCAGATGAACATGAGATGAAAGTTAGATTTGAAGGAGTTAGAAATAGCCATGTCCTAATTTGTATTTGGAAAAGCTGAAAAATTTCAGTGTAAGAAGGCTCTGACTGGTTTGTTCCCAATGTGAGCTTTTTAATTTTAATGCGAAAAATGTGTTTGTTTTGATCAGGAACTGAGAGTCTTTATGCATCACTTGATATTTTAATTAACTGTTTTTATGAAATTGCAGGCAAATACATTAATTGAAATATTTTTAATTTCTAGGTCTCATCAGTTGCTTTTGAAGTTCTGGCAATTATAATTTTTAATGTACTTGGTTTTTCACAGATACTTTCATGTACATCTACAGATACTTTTATCTAAATATTATTGTTTGCAGGAAGACATTGGCTCAACTTTAAGGAGTAAATTGTGTTTTTAAATTCTGATTCAAAATGGGATTGCACTGTGGCTCCATCAGGGCAGTTGGAAGAGCATGGTCCAGTTGGAATTGGGCATGCTGTGGTAGGGAAGGGTCTCATATCTGCCTGGTGATCTGTCTTCCTCTGTTGTAGTACGGTGATGGTAACAAGTCATTAAACATTTCTGTATGTCTGTGCTCACTGAAATTGTGCACTTTCAGGGTCTGGGCTAGTTTTCTGTAGGGTCAACTAAGTTGAGTACTGACCCTTTTTTTGGCAGGGGTGAACAGCCTTTCCCAGTCACTGAGTGCCAACTCACTGATCGCGAACACGCTCATCTATCTTGACCTCTCAGGGAACGCGCTCCGCGGTGACGATCTCTCAGTAAGAACTTTCTTCTTGTTTGGGAGTTTATGAATGGATGTTTTAATTAATTAAGAGAAAGGCAACCTCTTTTTGCTTGGATCCATTTTTGCCTTTGTTTCTGTACAGTTTTAGTGCAACAGAAAAAAATCTACGTAATTTTAGTTAATGCTTTTAGTCTTTGGCTTCTACTGATGAGAAAACTGCACGGGTTCCACTTTTTTTTCGGTGGACTTATCATGCTGAGTTCTTTTTGAAAGTGACCAAAACACAATTAAAAAAGCCTCATTTTTAGTGATAAGTGTACTACAAATTTTTCATTGAAGGATTAGAAACAAATTATGTCTTTTGACTTGGAAAAATTTGATTTCTACTTTTCAGTATTTTTGTTTGTATGAATAAATCTGTGCACTTGCTTGACACATGCCATTGAAGCCCATGATTCTTTGAAGAATGTGATTATGTTTTAGACTCCTTTGTTCAGTTTATCATTTGCCACAGAGGTGCAGCTCTGTTTTCTCCATAACCAAATCCACTTCTCAATTTGTATGTATTCACTTTTTGACTGTTACATCTGTATTTCTGTCTCACATCAAAAGTTGTGTGCACATAACTGTCAGGCTTTGAATTTTAGGTATTGAACATCTAGAATGTTCAACTACAGTCACCCAGTCTCATAATTTGAAGTGCAATCAGAGATGGCTTTGCAACTTGTTCACACGTCTTACTTGTTTCAGATTCATTAGCACACTCAAAGAAACAGTCTTTTTAGACGTGAGGTGAAAGTTCAGTGGGAGAACAGGGGTTTAAAGGTAGCAAACAAATAGTTTAAGTAAAGACACAGTGAATTACTCTTTGAGAGAATAACATAGCAAATAATGTAAAAATGAAGTAAAATAAAATGTACAACTTTGGTAGTCAGTATTTAAAGAAATCTAAGGTCTGCCTACATTATTATAAGAGACATAAATGCAGAAAGTGGGGCTTTTCTTAGCCTGTCAAAGAAATAGAGAGATAGTTCACAGATTAAGATCATTAATACTGAAGTCTCTTAATCTGTCGAACAGTTTTCCAACAGGAGTAAGGAAATCCTGTTATTTAGCAATTAAAATAAATCCTAGCAAAGCACAGGGATTTTTGAAGTGCAGCCCATTCTTGCATTGTAGGTATAGGAGCTAAATGACCTAATTTTTAGAAAGATGGATCTATTTTAGAAATGTTAAGCATACACTGTTTGGCTGGATTTCACGTGGAGTTGAGCTTTCCACATTTCTGTGAATTAGGTCATACTTTTATCTTTCTGTGTTGTCCTCTGAGACTAAAAAGAGCCCAAAATGAAACGGTCATAGTAAGAAGTTTTACGTATGCTAACATGTACATGACATATCCTATACAGAACTGAAGCCATCAATGTAAAAATCTTGTTACCTGTTCTGTAAAACCTTTCTCCTTTAAACCTATAATGCACAGCTGATATTAAGAAATAACTATGGGCTTCAGGTGCGAATTAGTTGCTTCCCTCATGCTTAAAGGACCTGGCTTTAACTTACAAACCAATTAGCCTTTCTGAAATGTAAGAGCAATCTGAATGATATTGTGAGATATTTCTAACTTAACTATAATTTTCTGTGAAAGTTAATTGCAATAACTCAAGACGTATGCATTCAGAGAAATCTTGGGTAAATAGCATCTGAGCACCATTTTTCCCTTATTATTTTGAGAAATGATAGCCTTCAAAAGTAAAATAGATTGTATTGATTAGGTTAAAAGAAGCTTCAGACACAACTCTTGTAGTGCAATTTTATAGTAGAAGCCTAAAACGTAATGAGAGGTAGTGATCCAGTAATTGTTGTCATAATATAAAAATTAACATTGGTCATTTTTTTTTTCCCTATTAATTATAGAGCCTGTACAATTTTTTGGCCCAGCCAAATGCCCTTGTTCACCTGGATTTATCCAACACGGAGTGTGCGCTAGATATGGTAAAGACCTTTTCTGTCGAGTGTCAAATACCAAGGAGACATTCCCTGTCTTATATCCCTAGGTGCTTTCCTGGTTTAATATAAAATAAAATTAATCTTTCTTATTTTGAACCAGGTGTGTGGAGCCCTCCTTCGTGGATGTCTTCAGCATCTAGCTGTCCTTAGTCTTTCCAGGACTCTTTTTTCTCACAGGTACAATGTGAATATCTGTACTCTCAGCTCCTGCAATATTTTGCTTTATAATTTCTTGCTCTCATGCAGTACCCTTCTTTTTAAGAATAAACCTAAGATTTTTTTTTTTAAAGTCTTACTCAGTGGAATAGTTGTTGTNGCATCAGTCTTTGAAGTCTGACTTGACTTCTCTTTAAATATGATTTTTAAAGTTGGTATTTTTCATGATTTGATGATGGCTACAAATGTTGGGGGGGTTTTTTGTCCCCTACAGGGCAGAAGTCCCTTTGAAAGTCTCTGAACATTTACTTTTTAGAAAACTTGCATTGTAGGAAATACTCGCTCCTTTAAATTAGTGCCTTGGGTCTATATTAGAGATGATACATAATTGATGCTAAGGTACTCAAGTATTGAGTAATTCTTTGCAGTGGTGAAAAAGCAGTTTCAGGGTTTACGAGAGATCATGTTTGATCTTCTGCTTGTGAGACGTAAATATGTTCACTGTTAACCAGACCTAAATGGTCATTCTTTGTAGTTCACCAAACAGAGGTAGATAGTAATGTCTTCTGTGCAGCAGCACAGTGCTGAGGATTGTTTGTTGAATGAACATTTTGATGACATGATAATTCTAAGCTAATTGAGAGCCACTGATTGCAGAATTGCTGAAGGTAGAGCAAATTAAACATGTAAAAGATCCTTACGCTTCTGATGGCTTGCATTCACTACTTATTGGAATGAGTGTCTAGATGCTACTTCTTAATAAATTTGTTTACTTACAGAAAAGGAAAAGAAGTCCCTCCCTCCTTCAAACAGTTTTTCAGCAGCTCACTTGCTTTGATGCAGATTAATCTTTCAGGAACTAAACTTCCTCCTGAGCCTCTAAAGTAAGAATTTAATTTCATTTTTCTCTTATGCCCTAAAACCTGATTTGCATTGTTGTTCTGTGAGTGTCACATATGAAAAATGAAGGGGAAGGAATTTGGCTTTCTTCTTTTTTTCCCCATTGTACATTATTGATATTAAAAGACTGAATTTTGTAATGGTCACACATTCTGAAAAGGTTTCCATCTTACAGCTGAGGCTATTAATCATATTTTGTTCCGTGGGAATGTTACGGTTGTTTAGCTTCTGTCAGCATTTTTTTGTGATGTATTTCTTACTTTGTGGCTTGTGAACAAAACTGCTTCACAGTGAAATGGGATTATCTCCTTGTATGAGTGCCATTCCTTTGAGAATGCATTATTGCAGTGGTCATTATGAAGCTGAACCTGTTGCAATATTTGGGAGAAGAAACCCATTTCACAGAGCTATGCTGTCTTTCTGGGAGAAGAGACAATTGTAGCAAGTTCTCAGAATGCAAAATGGAATACGTATTTTTGTTGTATATCACCTATCGTGTGGCTAAGAGGTTCTGCATGCTGAGGGAAATTGTGAAGCACTGTGTCACCCTTCCTGTGATGTGTGTGTTTTTGAACTGTGTTGAAATTTCCAGATGTAAAATTTAGAAGTGTATTTTAAAGTGAAGTTAGGTATAGATAGATAGATCAATCTAGCCTCGATATTTTGTTCTGTAATTCCAGCAGAATCGTTTGTTGGGCTAAATTAAAGAAAAACCTTTTTCCAGAGTGTCGTCTTCCTAGCTAATATGCATTAAAACTTACATAACCTTTTCTGTAGTAGACACCTAGAGATGTTCACTAACTGTTTCAGAATCCTATTCTGGACATGGATATAGGTGTATATGTGTATGTATATATAGTTGTGTGGCTGGGAGCCTGCCTCCTGAAGGAGAACAGGGAAGGGAAATGGGAAGTATCTAATGAATGGGAGTTGATGGCAAAATCAGAGATGTGGGATATAAAGAGTAGTTAGTGGATACCAGATGGAAAGCTTTTGGTACAATCTGGGGTAAGCTGAGGGAGAGGAAAGTGCCAAGTGACACAGAGGAAAGAGTAGTGTATGTTGTTTTGGAGTATTTTTTCTTAATGCAGTTCAATATTGAAGAGGACAATACAATATCACAGAATCACAGGATGGGTAAGGTTGGAAGGGACCACAGTGGTTGATCTTGTCCAACGTCCCTGTTCAAGCAGGGTCCCCTAGAGCACATTGCACAGGATCAAGTCCAGATGATTCTTGACTATCTCCAGTGAGGGAGCCTCCACAACCTCTCTAGAGAATCTGTTCCAGTGCTCAGTCACTCACCCAGTAAGAAAGTTCTGGCTCATGTTCAGGTGGAGTTTCCTGTGCATCAGTTTTTGCCCATCGTCTCTTGTCCTGTTGCTTTGCACTACTGAGAAAAGCCTGATGCTTAAGTCAATTCACTGGACTGAAATCCATATTCAACTACAGGAGCAATTTTAGCTCTGATATTTTGCTTTGTTTTGTGTGATGCTTATTGTTGCTGTCTTACCTGCTCAGACTTTGCTAGTATTAGGAAAGTGTGGTACAGATGCGTTTTTAAACAGAAGGTGATTTTTGAAAAACACATTGGTTGTTTCTGATTCATTTAGACCTATTGATTCTGTAGTGGAGGGCAGCAGGGAACTATGAAGTAAGAAAAACAGAGGATGTATGTGACTACTACAGAAGACTGTATCGATGCCACAGGAAAAAGAGAATACTGTGTTTTATTGAATATATCCACAGAGATTAGGAAAGGTGAGAATTGCCAAACATTCATATTTAGCTCTTCTCCTTGGCATGTTGAGTATCTCCTGGAGTATGAGAAATTTTGGCAGGTGAATGATCTACAATTGTTTATGCTCACGGAAGATATTATTGTATTAATTTATCACAAAAACTTGGGACCCCTTGATCTGCCAGCTGTGCAGCAAGTTATATCTTCCTAGTACTTTTCAGCCAAAATCTGTGTTAGCAAAAACTTCTGCTGATAATGTTGAAGTTAATCTGGTTCGGTTTGAGTAAATTGGGTTGGACAGAGTTACTTGCCTGACTGGTGGAAGTAAAGAGACAGTGTTGGGGAATGTAGGATGAGCTGAGAGCAAAAACCTCTTCTGCTAGCACAGAAAGCTTCAGAAAGCGGCGTCTTTCCCAAGTCCAGCTGGGCGCAGGAAGTCTTAAAGGTGTCTGTGCTACTCTCAACTGTCTGGCATTTTGACTGGACTTCTTTTGTTCCAGTGTCAGTGTTTACCTCTGCCTAGGAAGTAGGACAGAAGCTGTTAGTATTTTTTTGTAATTTCCATTATGTACTTTTGCTCTGACCTAAATTTTTAATTTGATCTGAGCTGAGTATATTTCACAACACTGCAGAGAACTATGATCTGCAGTACACCTTGCTTTCCCTCACAAATCCTATATGGCTTGACTAATCCACTTCAAAAGTGTCCTGTGGAAGTTAATCTGGCGTTAAAAGGGAGTGAGGATGTGCCACATCATGGGGCAGCTGCTTAGCCTTTTGATCTTAACTGTAAGAAATTACAAAACTGCTACAGAACAATCAGTTTGTTAAAGATAAGAAGAAACACTTTTTCAGGTAGACTTACTTATCATGCCAAGACTACAACATAGCACATGAGAGATGACTCCTATAAGGAGAAAAAAAAACCCCACATAGTGTATCATAATAGTACTTCTCTGACATCTTTCATCAGCATATGTCAAAAAGTTTATGAGAGTGGATCTTGTAGCTGTCCTTAGACAATGGAAGAGTTCCTGGTTTGTGTCCATGAACCAGAGGTCACTAAATTGTATGTGTGATTCAAGATCAAACCTACCTAGAGGAAAAAAGGTGGACAAAATGCAGATACCTATCACCCCGAGTTACAGATTTCCCTGATTATTTGTTGATTTCTTTCCTATCACCTTCCTTTAGATCAACAGTTGTGGTATGTTTAATTGCATGTGCTCACTCAATGAGTTTCAAAATGTTAATCAATGCAGTCTGCCAAGAAGGTGAATATGCTTGTACAGTGTAAATCAAGCCTTTTTGGGAAGAGGTTTGCTAATAAAGCTGCACTTTGAGGATGGCATGTAGTGGGAGGGGAAAGGGTGCTTTTAGTTCTGGTCATAGTTAATATAATTAATGTTCCACTGCAGCTCTTTTTTTTTTTTTAACTGCATGAGGTAGTTTGTACTCTTTTTCTTGTTGACGTGTATGTTGGCATTTTTGTTCATTTACAGATATTGCCAAAAATTGTATTTTGTTCTTTCAGTGCTATAGCAGGACAGATTTCTGATATGCTTCTCATACAAATGCGAGTTACAAGGCTAGTTCTCGCATTCTGCATCTAACACAGCTGACAAGACCTCTCCATGTGTATGATTGAAACATAGTGGCCAAGTATAATTGTAATCTGTCTGGCTTCAGTCCCTTTGAATGCTTATGATTTTTCATGACATAGAATTCAGAAATCATGAGATTTTCTTAGTATGAGTTTACAGGAAAGAAGTTAGACAAGAAAAACAACTGAACTCTTCTTTTTTTAGTTCCTGTGAAGATGGTACACTGGAAGCCACTCTGTGTCTCTTCTTGTAATATTTATCTTTTTTTATGGTTGCGCTGTATTTTATTTTTTCAAAATGTTTAGGAAGCCCTTTGCAAAGTTATCATCATGCAGACCGAGTTTGAATGAAGACGTTTGTGTACAAAAGATAGACAAGCTCACCTAAAAATTTGTAAGAACTGTTGCAGAACTTCCACCTTTGTTTTTAAAGCTATATTATATATATAATATATATATTAATAGCTTAAGAAGTGTATAAGCACAAGATATTTGCTTTTTTTAGTAGTGAAGGTCTGATTATTCCTGCAGGGCAGGTATAAAGAAGTTTACATGAAAAACCTGCTCAGGGGGGACACATTTCAAATACAGATTTGACACACTACTTGCATAGCAAGTGTGTAGGCACATGGCTCAGCAGAATGGATTGGTTTTTATCTCCACACATCAGTCACTTGAATTCTCTTGGCTTGCTTTGGGCTGAAATTGTTTGGGAAAGAAGTCCTTCTGTTTCTGTGCTGAATTATTGTTTCAGTTCACATCTATTCTAAAGATACTAGAAGGTATTTTGTTTGCTTCTTCTCTGTGACATACTGTTGTGCTTTCTGATTTTACAGTATTACTACAAATGTGATATTAACACTAACTTTTATATGTGGAAACAAACTTCTGAAAGACATGAAAAGTGGATTTGTGAAAATCTTAATCATACATTGCTACACGTGTCTGCCATCCTGCCTAAAGACAGAGGATACCGTTGTCTAGGAATGTCATTTGGAATCTGTAAATACTAGTTGTGTTGCAGAAGTGAAGAATTGTGTGATCCTTGAACACAATCCAGCCTTTGAGTGTTACAGGCACTGAGACTGCCTGAAATAGCTGACTGCGTAGCATCTTGCATATATAAAACCCTCCACTTTTTACTGAATTTTGGGAAAATGAGTGAGCTAGTGTGGTCATGCAACAGAACACTGCTTTTGTAATAATTTGATCCTATTTGAAAGCAAATGCTGAAGAAAATTCATCTCTGATGAAGGGTTTCAAATGTTGATAGTGCATTAGCTTCATAGTTTCTTTATTAGCCTTGCATCCCAGCAGTTTTTGAAGCATGTTTGTGCTGCCGTTGTTGTTTATGAAATAACTGCTCAGCTGGTGTCATTTTGAAATAGTTCTTTACATTATAGGTGTATTAACCTGTGATCACTTAGATGATGATAATGTAAAGCTGCCTTTTTTTTTTTTAATGGTTCTAAAATTGATCTTTTTCAGAGCGCTTTTATTAGGCCTGGCTTGCAATCACAATCTGAAGGAGGTGTCTTTAGACCTCAGTAACTGTGAGGTAAGGAATATTTATCAGGATGTGTTCAAACCATGCAATGACATAGCATTAGAGTTCCTGTGAAATACACTGGGTGAGGTATTCTTCCTCTCAAGTCAAAAGTTGTGGGAAAGGTAGAACTCAGAGAAGCAGTTATGGTCAAAGTCAGCTGCTGTGTGTTACAGCATCCTAAATAACGAGCACAGAGGCTCAAAGCACCTGATTGGCAAAGCCCTCCTTGCAGGGCAGCTGCTTTAGGTACTGAGCCAAGCAAGATTGCTGCTTGGCAGCTTCTGCTCTTTGGTGCTGTGATCTGCAGCAGGATTTTCCAAGGTGCCCAAATTTGAATGGATCAAAGGAAGGTGTATGCCTTGAAGGCAGATCTGCAGTTTGTCTTCCTTTAAAACTGAAAACATGCTTCCTTTTCTGCATGTTTGCTTTTTAACCTTGGGAGAAATTCCACTTTCCTAAATAATCAATTCAGGCCAATAAGGAAATTTGGTAAAAATTATTAACGTTAAAGGCACTGTGAAAATGGTTTTAAATACAAGAATAAATGAAAGAATTATGGCAACTTAATTTGCCTTATCTTGCTTCCTCTTGCTTCTCTGTGCTTTGTTATGCACTTTGTTTCTCGGGATTGTCCATACTCTTGCAGACTCATAGCTGAGTGGTTACAGCTAATGACAAAAGATCAGACACAACCCTAGTGAGCCAGTTGAGGCAAAGTCACATAGAGAACCATGTGGAGAACTCTTGCCAAAACTAACATGAACCTGTTTATGCACAGGCCTCCTCCAGTTCTTCCCTTTTAAAGTTGCTAAGAAAGCCTCTCACTTGTTAAGGACATCTTTCCAAGCCCACCTGAGTATTAACTGTTCTGCAAGTGCCTTAAAAGTGCAATGGTTTCCCTTTCAGTAGAAAACATACAATTTGATGAATATTTTGAGATGCAGTAATCCTTGCCTTAGGTTTGTGGTCAGTTGCTTTTGAAATGTGCACAGATTTCCTTTATGAAGAAAACCCCAAATAATTGTAAATGCATTTCATACTTTGTTTTGATATTTTATACTTTTTGAAAAATGTTATTACTATGAAGTGCACTACCTGTAAATTCCAAATAGAAAAGCTCTCAAGTCAAGTACACATGCTTCTGACTCCTGAGTAGAAAGATCAGATGGATGATAATTCGTCTTTCGGAGGAAGGACGTAAAAGGGAGAAGTAATTAAAGTAACAAAAATGAAGTCTTGTGGACATAACCTTGAATGAATAAATCAATAAAACATAAGTAATGATAGTATAAATTAACATGTAAATCAGAAAGGGCTGACAGGAGAGAAAACATTATCCTTTCATGAAATAACACCCAGGATGGGATATGGAGGAACCCTTCAAAGGGTGATTAGTTTAATTGGGCACTAAAGCATGTGTGGTCATGGCTGACTCTCATGACAGAAAGGAAGGAATCCTGCCCAACTCAGTGTTGCATTCCTGGACTTGGTCCCTCCGAACTGACAGTATTTCCTTACATCCTTCCCTTAACATTTTTTTTCACATCACTGAGCTTTATCCGTTCTCATGTGCTTTGGAAAGAAGTTATGCTTCCACCAGCAGGGAAATCCATGTGTCAGCAGCTGAGAGTGCTCTCAGTGGGCCCAGAACCTCAGGGTTCTGCTCCACCTCTCCCTGACCCTCTGGGAACTGGGCATGGTAGTCTGCACCCAGAAAGAGAGCCGTGGGAAGCTTGGAGCCAGTGACCACTACTCCCAGTTCCTGGAAGCACACACTGTTAGGGGGCTAGAAAGCTGATGCTTCAGCTTTACCCTCTTCTTTCCTACATCAGGCAAGCTGTACTCAACTATGGAAGGATAAACCTATGTTCCTTCCCCCACTCACCATTTTTCATTTGCTCCCATAATTTTCTGGTATATTAACTCCAAGCTTAATCATTTTATACTGTTTGTTTTGGTTTGGTTTTTTTTTGTTTGTTTTTAATTATTTTTACTATGATAACTACATTTTTATTTCTACCTGCTCAGCACTGATGTATTTCACTCTTTTCCCTTCTGCTTCCCTTAGCTTGGTCACTGTGTAAGTACCCTCCATGCTTTACTTTAATTGTTAAATCAGTAAGCAGCTTTTTTTGCCCTTCCCATATTGGTACCTCATAGCTTTGAACACACTTTGCATTTTTAACTGTAGAAGAGTTATTCTTCATTTTCTGAATAAGAGTTCTATTTGTAGTCTCAGAAGTATGTCATCTAGGAAATGTTGCAGAGGGGTTTTTTTTCTCTGTATCGCAGTCCACGTTGATGAACAGCACTTCAGTTATCTTCTTTTATATGTATATGCGTAATATTTTAACACAGTTGCAATAAATTAAGATCCTAAAAGTCAAGTTGTTGTCATCACTCTTAGATTAAATAGATATCACCATTTGTGCTCATGAAATGTTTATATATTTAAAATTTTGAATGTAGAGTTATCTGGTACAAGATTGAAAGCTGCTCCTGAAAAATTGCCTACTTCAGCCCTCAAAGTATATTTAAGCATTTAAGTATATAAGCATTTGGATTCTATTGTAAGTATCATTTTAGTGTATAGAACTTTACCCTGCTAACAATAATCCAATTCTGCATATGATCTGCCACTTCCATAGATTCTGCAATGATAGATGTGACACTGTGTGAAATAGTTGCCTTGTAGTGGGCCACACTGGGAGAGCAGCATAAAGCAAAACTGACTGATTTTGGCTTTTATACAGCAAATGCTACAAATGCTCTTAGAAAAATAAAGTTGAGCTAAATTTACACCACTTCAAATACAGCCTGTAACATGGCTACTTTTTGGGAGGATAGGGTGAAGGACTGGTAACCTTGATTTATGGAGAGGAGAAAGGTGTCTTATGTTCTGTACCTCTTACACTCCAGAGTTGACTTATAATATAGGTGTTATCTCTGACCACCATTCTTTGGTTGTTCAGGTCAACTTATTGAGCTACTTGTTACCCAGTCACGTTCCTCAGAGTTCCTAAAAAGTGCCAAATAATGTCTTTTTGAAAACCACTTCTATAAGACATTCATGGTTCTTTAATTGATTATAACATGGGTAAAAGTTGACTGTTCACAGAAATATCAGGAGGCTGATCTAGGATATTTACCCAAATAAGTCAGTTAAGTAGAATATTGCGCATTTTTTTATGCACAGGAGATGAAAAGATTATTTCATGTTTGAAAAAGCTTTCCATTTTTTTGAACCAAGGAAACTAAAACTGGAAAGTACAAAAATAGAGTTTTCATAGAACTTTTTCCGTCTTTAAGCCTTTATTCTGGAGGATGTTTATAAAGTGGAACAAGCTTTATGTAGTGTGCATAGTTACAAGAAATAAGAAAATACTTCTGCTTTGGAAAAATAGGTTTGTTAATTCAATAGCATTAGTTAATAAGTGTGTAAGTTTTCATAACTTTGATTCTTAATGTTGATGTTTTTGCCTGGACCATTTCATTGTTTTTTCATTAAATTCTGGCATTTCTTTTATATTCATGTACTATTTCAGATTAATATTATCATAATTAGTACTTTGCAGCCAGGCATTTTTGTTATTGTTGCCATTTTTTTCTTTTATGGCTGTTTTTAAATTAAGAATAACTAAATTACGTTTTCTTTTTTATGGTCTTTTGTGGCCATTTTACAATTGGATTATTTGAATTTTCTTTTCAGTGACAGGGAAACATAATTTCATTAATTTTTATTCCCTTCCCCCCAACTTGTCTTTGATCTGGGCACCCTACCTTTGTGCTGAGGGCTGAAAGAAGATGCTTCCTGTAAGCCTCGACTGTAGTGGAATTCAAGGGTGACAGTGTTGCATGCTTAAAGGCTGGGCTAACTATATTCTTTTTATTATTATTTTCTTGCTGGACTTTGGAAATGTCCTGGTCCTTTCACATAGATAATGCACATGAAAATCCTACAGTCACTGCCTAGCGCAAGTGCTAAAGGATTTGCTGTGTTTAACCATTTAAATATTTCCCTGATTTAACTGCTGAGCCGTTGTTTTACAAGAAAGAAAAGAGAATCCCTTTCCTCATTCATGTGCAAGTACTGACAGTAAGGATGAGAACAGTAAGAACGTGTGCACAGGCTGTCATTTTGGTGTCTATAATTTCTTCTGTTGCTGTTGTTTTTGCCACTGCTAGTGCCTTCTGTATTCACAAAGCTCCTACCACTGTCTTGTGTTTGATCTTGAAACCATAACTAGTTTGCAAAAATGGATGATGTTTTGTCTCTAGTTAAGATCTGGAGGTGCACAAGTCTTGGAAGGATGCATAGCAGAAATACACAATATCACCAGCCTAGATATTTCAGACAATGGTAAGTACTCAGAACAGGAATGGAGGGTCATGCAAGTTGAAAAAATGCCTTTTGTTTCAACTCACAGTGTAATCAAGGATGGTTGCTC
Source organism: Formicarius rufipectus (assembly GCA_013399695.1). NCBI lineage: Eukaryota > Metazoa > Chordata > Aves > Passeriformes > Formicariidae > Formicarius > Formicarius rufipectus. The sequence goes on from VXAU01004797.1 coordinate 271,529, forward strand.
TTGCTTTATGATTACTGGCCGTATTGGTTATGGAAATGTCTTAGACCAAGAACTTATATTTCTATAAAGTGCATAGGAAATAGTAGTAGGCAAACTATACCTTCAAAAGTTTGTTGTTTGAGATCAGTGAAACACAGCAGAACAAACTAATGACACCAAGCTCATATTGGATCCAGAAGAAATAGTGTTTATGTACAAGAGGATGAGAAGATAAATGGGAAATTGAAGTATAGTTAAAGAACAAAGGGGGACACCAGGTATGGAATGAAGCTGAGGTTGTAACACAGAAAAAGTAAGAGGGGGAAATTTGAAGCAAACAGTAAACCACCTTCAGGTTATAGAATGACTGTTTGACTATTTCTGCTTTGGAGTCTCTGTGCTTCCTAGTACAGATATTCCTGGGAATATCAGCTGGTTTCTCGTCTTGCAGATTCAAAGTGTAGGTGTATAAACTGGAAGAATTTTCTTGCTGTGTTTGCCCCTCTAACAGCCAAAGCAGAAGTATTTCAGAAACAGACTTCCAATACAATTGAATGCCCAGGAAAGGTGGGATGGATTGAGAAGTGGAAAGCTTTGAGAGCTCAGCCCCAATATGGAAACAGATTTATTGCTATGAATAAGGATAGATATTTCAAATCTAAATTATCCTGTGAATCTGAATACTAAGTCATTGTAATCAAACCTAGTGTACTTTTCAAATACAGCACTAGTTTGGCAATACTGAAGCAAATGTTTTGTTTTGCTTTACAGGGAAGTAGAATAAAATTTGCTTGTTTTTCAGGACAATTTATTCATAGCCTGTTATGTTTGCCTTTTTGGAGGCTTTCAGATCTTGTTGGTACAGCTCTACAAAGATTAAATCGTGGTTCACACAGTTTCAGAATTCTCAAAGGAACTTCAAACTCTGTCTGACAGTGCAAGGAACTATCCTTAGGTGGTTGAACTATGGATAAAGGCCAGATTTCTGTGTTTCTGAGAGGTGCCTTCAACAGCTGATTAGGATAGAGAATTAGACTCTTTTGAGAAAAGTATTTATTCTCATAGCAAAGCAGAGGCATTATTGAGGAAAAGATTTAAAAACAGAAGAATGTAAATGTTCCTGGACTTTTTGGAAATAAGTACATTGATATAGTTGCGTGTATGAATATTGTGATAATAATTGGACTTCATCTGAGTCTTTTGTGAAAATGTGTTTTAATTCTTAATCTAATATGATTCTTTACAGGCCTAGAATCTGACCTCTCAACCCTTGTAGTCTGGCTTAGTAAAAACCGATCGATAAGACACTTGGCATTAGGCAAAAACTTTAACAACATGAAATCCAAGTAAGGGTTTTATTTCTTTTAAATAAGAAGAGAATGGATGAGGAGAAGCTGCTGATTTCATCATCTTCCTAACTTTTCTTCCTCAGAAATCTCACTCCAGTACTTGATAATTTAGTTCAGATGATTCAAGACGAGGATTCAGTGAGTATCTTTCTGCCTACTATCATCCTCTGTATTTGTACCCTCTCAGCCTATTTCTGATTGACAGATTGTCTTCTCTGTGTTAAATTGCTGCATAAAGTTTGATCGCAATCCTGCACAGACACATCCAACATTTTTTTTTTTTTTCCCCACATAGTAATTTGGATTATGTGTAGCATGCAGGTGAACTTGCCTGAAATAGTCTTAGAATCTGTGCTTGCTGAGAAATACTCATTCTGAATAGCTGGATGTGGATAATCTAGTTGCTTTAGATCTAAATTATACAGACCTGTCAGTACAAATTTCAAAACTTTTGTGTCCTCATAAGAGGTTACAATGGCATTGTTCTCTGGCTGGTGATACTCCTTCAATAACAAAAATTTTTTGTTTGTTTGTTTGGGTTTTGTTGTGGTGTGGGTTGTTTGTTTTTGTTTGTTTCTTTTTGTTTTGATTTTGTTTGAGTTTTTGGTTGGTTGGTTTTTTTGTTTGTTTGTGGTTTTTTGTTTGTTTGTTTGTTTTTCAATTTTTTTGTTTGTATTTTTGTTTTGAATTAATGGCATGCACTATTTCCTGATAGCTGCTCATGGGTATTAACTTACTATTTTTTCCTTGTCAAACTGCAAGGTCACTGCATGATCTCCCAGAATTCCTCTCTCCTTCAAAAGATGCAAATAAACTGTTCAGTGTGCTGTTCTTTGCTTCTTTTAGTACATTAACCATGGGAGCAATTTCATAAAACCCTTTCAGAGTACCTTGCTGGGATGATTGCCCACTTTCTTCATTTCTACGCTCTGTCCTGATTCTGAAGGATTTTTGTTGTGGGCTTTGTATTCTTGCTGTTCTTGGCATCCTCATTTTGTTTAGGAGGGGATCTTAAGATGTTCTGTTATTTTCTTGCTTGTCAATCTTTATTCATCTGTTCTTAGTTCTTTCTTATTCCTTAATTTCCTGCACAAGTAACAAACAAACTCTGCTTTCTTCATTCCCCAGAGATAGTCAACTGTAGACTTTGGTTTTCTAAACACCTGCTGTTCCTGTTGTATTTATTGTCTCACCTCCAAGTTTGTGGTCTCCATGTTGCCTACTGTCTTTTCTCCCCTCATCTGTCTCTGTACCCTGACAGTTTTTATCAGGGTTTCCAATGTCTTTTTCCATACAAAGTCAATAGACCCATATTGTCTGTTCCCCTTTGCTTAGTTGTACTTGAAGTGATTTATTAAACTAGTCCTCTATCTTCTCTGAGTCCTCTTAGCTGGGATTAGCGGTACTGGTTTTTCTTAATTCTTTCCCTTCCTCCACATTTTTTTGTCTATAACATGGGATGTCAGTGTGATATGGTGAAGTGTTGCATACAGATACCAGAGCCAACTGAAAGCACTTTAATGAAAGTCCTTGTTTGCACCAGTTAGATCTAGGATTGTGCTAAGTAATGTATTGGTAGAAACCTATTACTTCTTGTACCAAACTAGCCTTTTCTTTTTGTGCTGTGTGACCAGCTCCCTCTCTATCTCTAAAGGGAGATGTCCTGAAGACTGAATTGCAGGCAAATGTAATTTGTTTTTCTCAGTTTCTTTCATCCCTTTGCTCTGTTGCAGATTAACAGTTCTTTCCTCTCAGACCATATACTAAAATACCTCTTTTTAGTACCCAAATCATCTTCTCAAATATGCTGTTGTTTTTTGTTTCCTCCTGGCTCTTTCATGACTGTCCTTTTCGTGCTATCTGTTCTCAAGGATAAAAATTTTCGATTTTCACCAATCATCTCTGTTAACTGTAAGGCCACCTGTTTATCTTTCTTGGCTTCAGTTTTTGAAGTTTCTGGGTTATAGAAAAAGTAGCTGCTAGATTTTGCATATGTCATTCTCGCAGCTCTCCCTGCTTTGCATCATTAGCTTCCACTTCTTGCTCTCTTTTTCCTTTCAGCCTGTGGGCAGTGTCAGTTGTTATTCCACTTTCTGCCTTTTCCACCATTTAGTGGTCAGATGTGCTCCTGTAATTCTTACCCACCGTGTTTTTTCTGACATAGCCGACACAAAATGTTCTGTACTCTCATCCTGTTTTCACACAATTTTATAATGAAATAATATGCCAAAAAGTTTTGTTTAGGTACTTAAAACAACTATCTCTCCTTCATGCCGCTCATTAACATTTGGGACATAGCATGTGATCCTGTTGGGGTTACTCTGTCTCTTCTCTCAACGTGTTCTTTTCACTTGTTAATCCTCCTCATTGAAGGAGTCTTTTTACTTTCTGTCTCATCAAGTGCTAAAATCGGTCTGAAGCATCTCCAGCAGCTAAAGGGTTCAGGACAGATGCTATAGCACTGTGGGAAAAAGGTGTTGCAGCAAGCTGCCTAGGATTGTCACTGCTCTACCTTGATGGTCCTTGTTCTACCATTACTATGCATTTACAGTCATGGGACATTGAAAAGTTAAGATGAATCTGGAGAGACCAGGGCGTGATAGTGCCCAGAGGACACTGCTTGATCCATGTTGCCTGCAGGCTGGCATGATTTAGGAACTGTGCATGGAAAGCTGAAGCAAGAGGCTTTAATCTAAAATAGTCATCTGCCAAAGGCATCTTCATGTATTTATACACACTTTAAATAGTTCTGTTGCTGTGTTAATGTGAGTCATGAGTAAAATTATTTAAACAATCAGCTTGGTTCTGTGACTGTAGTAATAGAGTGAGGCACAAATATAATTCTACACAATTTAAAAGCAGTAGCCATGATGATGATGATGATGAGTAGTAACCTACACAGCAAAATTTCCCAGATGTTTTATATAAACAAGAATGCAATGTTTAGATTAATTTTGGGGGTTCTTTTTATGCCTTTTCTCCTTAAGTAGATTCTGTACCATGCAGACTGTAATAATGTATTCTTATTGTGTCTTTTCTTTTGCAAAATTTGATGTTACATTACAGGTACATAGTATCCTTATTGAGAGTGGTAATCACTCCTGCATAGGTGCAGTGAATTACTGGAGTGCTGAATATCTTTAGTTGTTAGCTCAATGTTTGTTGCAAATTTGGCTTTCTAAGAGTTTTTAGAGCATTTTTGTACTTAGGAAGAACCAATTTAGCTTGATTTAATTTTTCAATGTTTTCCAGCAGGAATATGGCAGAATTAATAAAATAATATAATTTCTAATTCTGTTTCTTTCACTGACAATGCCTCTTCCCTAAAAAGATTGTGTAAAGGCATCTTTTCTGTATTGGAAAAGTATCTGTTTTCTGCAGCAGGGACACTGAAACACTCCTCAGACTTCTTTTTTCTTAATATCTAGCTAACACTAAGTTGTTACAAGAAATAAGTTTATAGGTTACCTAGAGTGTTGCCCATATTTTTGGGGGATTTTGTTTTGGTATTTGTTGTTTTCATTTGTTGTTGTTTGATTGGGTTTATTCATGTGATGGTCATATAATCTAATAAATATAGGTGGTGCATAGGTGTAAATCCTTGCAGAGCAAAGTATAGAAGCGTTTTCAATTATATACTGTTTTGTCAGAATATTGAATGTAAAAGGTGCTAAATCCTTCCCTGGGAGGATATTTGAGGTTTAGAAAAATTGGTGTGCAGGAGGGATCACGTGCAGCTAACTTACTTGGATGCCCATTTCTAAAGTGACACATGAGAAACCAAAGAAACTTCACACCGCTTAGTGCTGATTTCTGTCACACTGCTGCATGGTGCTGCCTTTTTTGTGAATCTGTCACGAAAGATCTTCTCAAACTTGTGCCAAGAGGTCTCAAGTGCCATTCAAATTGTGATGTTAATATTCTTCAGGGTACATAGTGTAATAAAATTAGAAAACATAGATTAAGGGCATTAGTGTAGTACTTTAATAACTTCCATTTAAAATAAAACCAGCATGTGGCTTGTGTTATTGTTAGACTTTTTAATTATAAACCTGCTGTGCCTCCAAATTTTTATGCTTTTCCTCATTTATAAGTGCGTTTCTTACTGTTGCAAGCTTTTTGGTTGTCATTGTAATCCAGTGGTTTGTGGAGGTGAGATTGCTGTTGTATAGCAGGCACCCTGCAAGCATCTTGGACCCTGCAAGGTGTGCACAATTCCATTTGTTTATTTTCATTAATCTATGCTTAAGCATCTAAAGTGGGTACCATTACATGATTCATTGGTATGAGATGTTGATTTTTCCTATGCTGGTGGGCTCCTAAAGTTCATCCTCCAGTACATGCTTAAGTGGGTGTATGACAGTGCACTCCTCTCTATGGACTCACACTGGAGCAAGGGAAATCTTTCATGGAGCTCTCATACATCACCAAAGACAAATTACAATTTTGGGAGCTGTAATATCTCTGCAAGACATGGAGGTAGATGGACTGTAATTCTTGAGCTCCTGCTGTTGTGTTGTGACATTGAGAATGGAGGGAATACAGGAATTTTTAGAAGAGGTTTTCTTAAGGCTGAGTGTGACTTGTTGGAGCCAAATAAAGTGGTTTCAGTTTTAACATACTACATAAAAAAAAGTTACTGAAAGATACTTTTCAGTAGTTACTGAAAGATACTTTGCAGTTGCAGATGTCAGAACACCACTGTGAATAATACCTCTTGACTTGCTCATTGTTATTGATTCTCATTACTGTTTTGAATTTCAGACCTGCTCAATTTTCTGTCTCTTTCCTCCAAAGGTCTGTTCCTTTTGTTGAAGGAACGGATATGCAAAATCACTCCTAAAATTGAAGTAACAATAATAAAACCCTTTAAAGAAACTATTTATGTTTTAACAATGCCATAGACTGTAATTTGTCCTTGATTAAATCTCCCAGCCTGAGGAAGAGGAGGGCAGTCATACATATTTTTATTTCTCACTGAAAATGTCAATGCTGTTTAAACAAAACCCACTGCAGACTAGAAGTTGTCTTGTGAAGTTTGTTTTTGTTGTCGTACCACTTGCGGTTCCCGCTGTATTCTTACTTAGTAGGACTCAGGCAGTTGGAAGTGCTGCCACTTAAAAATGCTTTTTTCACAGGGTGTTGCAGCTTAATCTGTGTGTGTATGTGTTTGACACCTGTGCTTTAAGTTGTTGACTCCCAGTTTATCATGTACTGCAGGATCTGCAGCAAACACAGAAATAACTCTTTGATGCTCTCTGCTGCCTCCAAGAGTACGGGGAACTTGTCATTCCTTGTGGTTGATGTTTAGGGAATGAGTTCATTATTGGCTGCTGTTATCAGTGCCTTTTCTATGCTCCATAGCCTCTACAGTCATTGTCCCTCGCTGATTCCAAGCTGAAGACTGAGGTCACCATCATTATTAATGCCTTGGGCAGCAATACTTCTCTTACAAAAGTAGATATTAGTGGAAATGCCATGGGAGACATGGGAGCAAAGATGTTGGCAAAAGCCCTACAGATTAACACCAAGCTCAGGTAAGGGAAACGTATTTTCAGTAAAGAGCAGAATGGTTTAATAATACTGAAGTTGTTGGCTCATTCTCAAGCAGTTTCTCTTCAGAACCTTTCTAGGTACAGCCACTTCATAGTGTCTGGAATAGTGTAGGATAAGAATCCTTTCTTTTCTTAAAAAAAAAAAAAAAAAGAAAAAAAGAACAAAACCAAACCAAAATAACCCAGAAAAAACCCCCAAAACAAAACCAAACAAATAAAAAAACCCTAACCTAAAACCAAGAGAAGCAAATTGTCCTGCAAAAACATTTCCATAACTGAAACCGGAGAAAAATGCATTTTCTAAATTTAAACAGAATATCCTCATGTTGGAAGTAAAAGAGTTCTAAATTTTGTAGAATCATGGAAAAAAATTACGTTGTTATAGAGCTCTGGATGTCGTTTAATTCAATATCTTTCCCAAAGCTAAACCAACTTTAAAGGTATATGAGGTTGCTCAGAGTCTTGTCCAGGGAGGTTTTGAAGATCTGCAAGTACTGAGATTCCATGGTGTCTCTGGGAACAGTTTTCTAGTGTTTAGCCACCCTCTTCTCTTCTCTCTCTTTTTTACTGGAGAACTTCCCAGCAGAGAAAATTCTGATACTTCAGTGGGAAACTGCAGTAAGTTATTCTTTGTCTTCTGGAGTACCAGTTTGTAGAACTAAGAGCATGTGGAATTTGGAATGGGTAGCAGCATGGACTATCTGTCCTTCCCCTCTCCCCTGCCTACCTTATTGATGGACCTTGGCATCTTTTCTCTGCAGCTTCATCTGCTCGACAACTTGACTGCTTTTTAGCATGTCTGTCACTGATGGCTTGAGTATCACTTCTTTTTTCTATAGAGTATGTGATTTGCAAACAGTGAACTCCTTAATCAGCATGAATCTGGATGTAGGCCTTTAAATATGTCACCCTCATTAGGAAACTAATCCTCACTCCTCCTGTCAGACTGTGCAGACGAACCTGCCTCAGTGTACTGCCGGTGTAAAGAGACCACTTTGTGCTTGGTCTCCAAATATTTGTGCCCCAGAGGATAAGAAATTCCCTAAAACAGTCTTGGGTATTTTTTTCAGAGGCAGAGATCCCTGTCTGTATACTGCTATGCCCAAACTGAATATTAAAAATGTCAGGAATTCACTGGAGGGGTGGATTAGGTTTATTGAATGTATTAACTTGAAATGACCACAGTATCTGAAGAAATAAAGCTTTGATGGATTTCAGGATGGCAGTCTGAAATATTTCACAGTGTACTGAATGTCACAGTTGACGTAATGTCACCACAGTCTGTGGTGTGATTACAAATTGAATAATGCAATGGTAACTGGCTCTGCCAAAAATGTTATAAAATGACACCTGATAGAAAATAAAACCACACTTTTCCAGTGGCAAAATATCCAACATTTGACCCTAAGCATATCTGATCTTTGCAGAGTGAGTCTAGAATCTACTCTACTCTCTTCTTTAGCTCCTTCTTTCCTTCTAAAAAACAAAGGGATTACTCTGCAACAGCAGAAGGATGTCAATACTTGAGAAATTCTGCCATCTCTTCCCCCCCCGCCCCCCCTCCTCTTTTAAACCCCAGAAATCTTTGTTTGGTTTTGTGCCTTTTTTTTTTAATTTATTTTTTTTTAAGAACAGCTACAAATTGTGCTCTTGCAGAAGCAAGATTTATCTGCTTGTCTGTCTCTTCTGACTACTAATGAGGTCTTTGAACATGTGTTTGCAAATTGTCAGGCAGTCTGCTTGAGTGGCCTGAACTGGGGGAGGAGGGGCAAGGCTTGATCACTCTTATCATTACTGTGTATTCAAAAGAGCTACAATTTATGCACCTAAGAGGCTACTTACCTTGCATATGGAATCATAGGAACTGTGTG
>VXAU01004797.1:280319-344475 GCA_013399695.1 Formicarius rufipectus
ACACCTAGTGCAGGGTTGAATATGTAATAGCCTGCAAATTTTGACAACCAATCAGCATGCATTTTTAAAATACGTATAGCCTGTGTAGAGATTGATCACTTACTGCAATTTTCTTTGTTTTCAGTTCTATTCCTTGAAAAAGCTGGAATTTATCTCCAAATTTTCCTATTAGGTTTATTTTAGAAAAGTTAGGGGGTTTTGTTGATGGAAAATAGAGTCCCCTCTAAAGTAAGGGAAACTGAATTTTGTAGTATGTTTTTCAGTAATTTCTGTCATTTCAAGGTTTTAGAATATAACTTAAGACAGGCTTTTAAAGTTTTCTCTTTGCCTTCTGCTATACAATTTTGAACATTCAGCACTGTGTTATTTCAATATACAAAGTTTCAATATAGATTTATTTTGTGGTTCTTAATTTTTTATTTTTCTTTCATTTACCCACTGCCTCTCAGGACTGTAATATGGGACAAGAATAACATCACTGCGCAGGGCTTCCAGGACATAGCTGTGGCACTGGAAAAGTAAGTTCTAAAGGAATTGAATGGGTGATGAAGAGGCCAAAGACTTACATCCTGAATGATCTGAGCAGCTGCATTTCTCACCGCAATCAGTGTGATCTTGAAGATATTGAGTGCTCTCAATTTTAAGCATCAGGGTGTTTAATCTAAAGGAAAATTCATGATTTCACATCTTTCAAAAGGATGGGAAAAGGCTCTCTGTCTCTTTCATCTGTACTCTGCTCTCAGCATTAAGGCCCTTGAGTTCTGCTGTTAACAGTAGAATTCTGAATTTGGTAATATTTTCCCTTATCTTCGTTCTCTTGTGCTGATAGCATGCAGAAATTCAGTTCTAGTCAGTCAATGAAGCTGTACATAATAACAGAAAATTACTGAAGTGTGCCTGTGTGGTCTGACTTTTTTTTCTTTCCCCAAGTTGAAACTAATAGTGGTGATCTCAGGAACTGCAGTTGTTCTTTGTAATTGCTCTGATCTGGGGCATTTTGCTTCCATGAGTTTACTCACAGATGCAGCCATTACCAGTGATAGATGATAAATTGCTTTCATATTTCTCCATCTCATTTCTTTATATGTTATTATTACTTTTCTTAAGAGATAAAAATTGCAGATTTAAATTAAGCAGCAGTTGAAGTTGTTTCACATCATTAAATCCCTCAGATAGGAACAAAGACCCTCTTTAGAAGGTCAAGATAACTTAAAATTGATAGTTTCTAGGCAAGATATTTTGTAAAACTGTACAAATACTTAAGGTAGCACCTTAAACCTTGGAGGGGTCGTGAGGCTAGAACTTAAGTTACTACTTTTATGAAACTCTTGTAATTTATATACTTGGTTTCAAAATTAATTCATTTTCACTGATGTGGGAAATTAGATAAATGTTGTATAATTAAGCAAATCATCTTGTAGGGATTTTATTGATAGTAGTAAATAACAATTTGCAAATGTTATTTGTCAACTTGCAGACATTTCTCTTTTAGAGAGCAATAGAATGGGGAAGTCTAGTAGAAAAGTGAATACACTTATTTTCTGGTTATCATCAACTTTTCTGAAGTGTTTGAATGAGTAACTAGAACAAAGGGGGAAATCCTGAGGCAAAAGCAAATGATCTAAACAAACAACAACAAAAAAAAGAATGCTTCAGATAGTTGTGTGACACTTTGTTGAGGTTACATCTCGTTTATTTAACTTGGTACCTGTTGTCATTTTATGTTGCCTCAAACATTTTTAAATTGTCAAAAGCATTGATAACATCACAAACTTAAGCCACAAGCAACAAAGGTTTAAATTTGTGAGAGGGACTGTCAGTTCTGGCTGTGAACAATCCATCTTGAAGACATTTTGAGAACATCCTTCACCCCGTGTTTCCTAAAAATACCTGAAACCATCAGTATTCTGTGGGAAAGAATTGTTGCTCAAAATGCAATGAAATATACTGAAGATGCTTTGAGGATATGCCTTGTGTGTGCTGTTTTGATCTTAATAAAATAGTTATAATACTAAACCATTAAAAAAAAAAAAAGAAAAAAAGAAAGCTAGACTTTACTAATATGGGGAAGAAGCTGAGGAGAATTGGGAGGGATTGTGAAAGACTTCAAAACAGGCTGAAGTAATCAGAGGATTGTTTCTTTCCCCTTCTCCCAGCTTTTCCTCATCTGGTTATAGTTATGTGAAAATGTTATTCCTGCAAGGGAATTCTGGGAGCATGGCTGTTGGCAGAGTTTTCCCCAAGGGGGTCCCAGGAAACTGATGGGAGATGCTGAGGTCTTCTGCAGAGTCTGGTACAGGTGTCAGTTCAGGGAAGCATTTGAGAACAATGGGCATCCTATTCAGCCTGACCATTAAAAGCAGGAACTTGTATCTCTGCCATTTTAATATGAAGATATGCATGTGCTTTGCAACCTAGAACCCATTTTGTAACAGGAGTGTACAGTATTGTCCCATGTTAGTTTGTAAAAGACTTTTAATTTTTCTATATGGACTGGCTGAAGAAATAGCTTAGGTTTCAATATCTGATGAGAAATGCTGGGGTCTGTTAGAGGGCTGCCAATTCTTCCTTAGCTGTGATAGGAAATTCACACACCCTGTCTTGCAAAACAGATGATCTTATTCCTGTTTTTAAATAGGCAGTAAAATCACCACTGAAGCAGAGAGTATATGTCATGGATGGAACAGAAGTTACTATAAGGGAAATAACATGTGATGAAATACAGGGCTGTTGTCACACATGTCTGTAGAGGGAGAAGGTTTTCAGGATGTCCTTTGGGACATTCTTTCCAGTCTTTGCAGCACCTCTCTGAAATTTATCATCTTTTAAATATGGGTATTTTGCTGAGTACATTGGTGTGTTATGAAATTACTGAATTATTAAGTTAGAAGTAAAATGTACTCCATTACAAGGAACAAGTGAACTGTTAATAAAAAGAAGAATGGAGGAGTATTTTATACTTCAAAGGAAGCAAAGAAAAAATGAAATGTGAAGATGAATACTCCTCTGATGATCAAAGTTGAAAAGCTGATTTTTTTTTTCCCCCCCTAAGAGCTGGTTAATTCTTAGATGAAAATAAAGTAGCATTTTGATAAAATACTGTCTGTCAGGCAGGAAACCAAGTGCAGAGGATTTCCTTCCTTCCTTAGGGTAGGGGTCTTCTAAAGTCTTGCCTCTCTGATTGAGTGTCCATGAAATCTCTTTATGTTTCATTTTCTCCCCTTCCTCTGTCTGCTGTGTGCGTGAAGGAGAGTGCACTAAGCCTTTGTCTAAATTGAATTTAGCATGTAACTACTAACATGAGACCTGGAAATTATAGATTTCAATGAATGGGATGCATTGAATGTCAAACAGCTTTAGAGAGCCTTAGAAATCTGCACTTGCTTTTTTTTTTTTTTTTTTTTCTTTTATTTAACTGAACAAATACCTCACCTGCCAGGCAACCCGTCAGGCAATCAGGAGATTCTGTGACTATTATCTATCTTTGAGCTCAGTATCTCTGACTTTTAAAAGTTTTCCACATGGTGGTAGCCAATATTCACTGGTTAGTATTACATTAGGATACATAACAGGTTCTGTATAGTTGTCAATGTTCTTTTGATGGCCATGACAACTAGAGAGAAGAATTAATATTCTGACTGTGATGTAGTATACAGCTGGACACTGTAGAATCACAGGGACCTTGCTGACTCCTTGTGAGTTACTGCCTGCCACTGACAGCTGTACACATCACCATGTTTGCATTGGGGAAGAAACATTAAATGTCTTCCATTGTCATCTAAGGTAAAGGGTTGGGTAGTATAGGCAAGGAATCAGCATGTTTGGCAGTTCAGAAGACCACTGTCCTTCAGAAAGTAGTGTTCCACATGGCCAAGCAGCTGGTGGGAGAAGTGAAGACTTCTATAGTATTTAAGGTGTCTGCTGTGGGAGTTAGTGAGGAATGTGTATTTAGTGAGGAATGGTCCACTGTAGTCCAAGGTGGTGACTCAATTGAAATTGCCAACTTTAAAGTGCTCAAAAATAGGGTTCTAAGTGTATTTGTGTATCTCTGGATGAAATAGGAACAGACAGTGGGATGTTTGCAGACAGTTAAAGGAGGAGAAAGATGTTTGAAGGAAATTAAGTATTGGTTGAAAATAGAATAATTTCTTTTGCAGGTTTTAAGAACTTCCTTTTTTTTTTTTTTTTTTTTTTAATTTATTCAAGTCTGAAAGTGTATAGACATACCACTGCATGTAGCAGTTTAGGTGTAACTGTGTCATTCTAGCCAATTTATGTTCTCCAGAGTTTAAATACAATTTTGACTCAAGACAAAACCCTTATCTTTATTCCTGTATTGCAGCAGATGGACAAAACCGCAGAAATATTTTGCAAACAAATAATTGTCTTCATAAAGCAATGTGGAGATGCTCTTCTTGTTTTGTCAGCTTTTATTAAAAATTCAGCAAGTGTCTTCAAATTGTTGTAAACACAAGAAGTTATTAAATAGTAATTTTTCAAAACTCAGTCTCTTAGTTGATATCCGTTTGTTACTGAATATTTCCATTTAGTCTTAGATCTGATTAAGTTGCCAGCAGGCTCTGATGCTCTCTGTTCTGTTTAGATATAGGAGAAAAATAATCTAACCTTGTGTGCAGAGGTACAGAGGGCAGCTAGGCCTTTATTCAGCAGCCACGGGGCATTGACCACATAACTGCATTTTTTGCTTTTCAAAATCTGCCCCTCTGTCTAGTGACAAGGAAGAATTGACAGCAAAAAGGAGCATGCCTGTCTCAGTTTGTCCACTTACAATGCAGTCTTAGTACCTTCCACAGACGTGCTAAGTGCACCTTATTTCTCCCTTCTAGCTTGTTCTTCACAAAGAGGTACAGTAATTAGATTAACTTTCACTATTTTTTTTTCTTTAGGAATTATACATTGAGGTTCATGCCTATACCAATGAATGATGCTTCCCAAGCACTCAAAACAAACCCTGAGAAAACAGAAGAGGCACTGCAGAAGGTATTGCATATACCACGAATGCACAGAGAAAAAATCTCTGAAAATATAGTAGTACTTTTAAGTGACTGGGACTTCACGCTTGGCTGAGTAAGAATTCTAGGCTAGATTCATGGATTGTTTGATTTGCATAGACATATATGTGGTTAATCAAGTGCTGCAAGACGTTTTTATTCCACAGAATGGTTGGAGTGAAGGCTCATATAATGCAAGGGTGTAGTGTCAAAAATTCATAACTAAAAAAGTGCAATCTAGACCTTGTATTGCTGTGGGCCTAACACTGAAAGGGAGAGTTAGAAACTGCATGTTTGCTACATATGTGCTTGTGCGTATTTCCATATGTTTAGAATTACTGGTGTGTGTTTTTTATATTGACATAAAAAGTGCAGTCAGCTCTGACAAGACAAAGTATGCTCTTTAATTTGAGGTAGAATGCTGCTTGTGTTTTATATTCATATGAAACTTGCAGTCAATGTTGCCCTAAATAAGCAACTGCACCAGCAGGTTCTTTAAGGTGAAAAGGTGTTGACAGTATCTGCAGCTGTTCCACTTGCATGAGTTATAAAATTTAATACAGAGTTTTAATGCAGTAATTCTAGCAAGTTCCAAATGAGTCTCCTGCTCAATAAGAAAGCATAGAATTCACATTTCTTTAATGAGTATTTTTTCTGGGTAAGGTCATGAAAATCTTATAAATATTTCCTACAGATAACTTATTTAAAAGCAAATGTCTATGAACCTTATTTTCAGTAAAGTGATTCTCACAAGGGGAAGGGCTGATAGTTAGTGCCTTTTTCTTTGATGCATGAAAATTATCTAAATTCTGCTTTTAAAAATCTGAATCATGGGACATGGATGTATTTCTTACATCTCATTTAGTATAATTGGCTAGCTTCATATCAAGAGTGATAGGTGCATTTCTGAAAAAAATACTGTGAAGCTTCTGGCCATGGGGATTTAATTCTGTGTGTTAATTAGTCATTATGTACAAAGAACATTTTCTTTTATTCATATCAAAGTTGCTAAGGTCCCGAGTTTGTTTTAACACGTGTGGTTCAGGCTTTCTTTATACAACACAAGAAAGCTCTTTCCCAAAAATATTAACAGTCTGGGGAGTGGTGCTGTGAATGCAGCAAATTCCACGCAGGTAGGAATGAAAGCCTGTCTACATGGACTGAGTTGTCATACCTGATGCAGGGACAACTGAACTGACTGACTGACATCTCAGTAAGCCTCAGCACTCCACAGCTTGAGTACAGTGAGAGTGCTCCTGGCGTTGGTCCAGCAGCAGATGGACGCAGCAACCGTAACCTCCCAAGCTCTGGTGTCTCTGCAGCACACTCTACCTAGTGTGGGCAAACTGGATAAACCCTGTGTTACTGTGCGGCATTGGTCAGACTGTTTCAGTTCTTGCTGCTGCTGTCTTAGAGGTGGCCATCCTATTCATCTCTGCCTCGCAATCTGATAGCCACTGCACTCATCCTTTTCTCCTATCTTCCTTTCAGAGCTTTGATGAAACTTAAAGAGTTTACTAATAGGGTTTGGTTTTTTTTATTTGACTAAGTTTGACAGAGTCAGGTGAGGAGGCTGCCATTAAGATGGTGATGGTAGGTGTTTGCTGCGGGTGAGTTGTGGTCTGTTAAGTAGGCATCACTTGTCTTTGAAGAGCACTTCTGTAGTCTTAACCTTAAACAACTGTTGAACTGAGGCTGCGCTATCACTTAGGCACTTTTAAACAGTTTATTTTCTCTCCAGACAAACTGCTGTTTAAATGTGTCTGTGACTGAATGCATCTAAAAGAAATGAATTGACTGTCTTGAGTCATCATGGTCTCTCCAATATCTAATAGATAGAGTATCTTCAAATATTTGTTAAACCAGGATCTCATCCTTTGTTAGCGTAACTTAGTAAATTGTTCAAAATAGAAGACACTTTGAGGGGAAAAAATGGCAAAAGCACAGTGTTTAACCATGTTTTACTAGTCTGTAAATTAATTTTTGCCAATGTGATGATTAAGTACTGAGACGCACAGATTTGCAGGTAATAAATAATTAGGCAGTGTTTCTTGTCACTCCCCGCTTCTGATACAGCAGCAAAACAGAAAGCAAGTTACAATGTGAAGAGACAAATCAGTGTCCTAATCTGCCTTTTTTTCCCTTTTGCCTTTTTTTTTTTCAGATAGAAAACTACTTGCTTCGTAATCACGAGACCAGAAAGTACCTACAGGAGCAAGCGTATCGGCTGCAGCAAGGCATTGTGACCAGTACCACTCAGCAGGTGAGAACTTGTTCCTTACTGAGCTTCTCAGTGCCTAAAATCTGCCTGGAGAGAGACTTCCCTCTCATTTTGTCTGAGGGCCTTAAAGTAAGATGTACCTCATGGGTAATACTGTTTCCTAAGAAATACAAATTATTAATGATAATGTATTTGGAGGGAAAGAAAACATTTGTGAGAGGGAGGTCTTATGCGTAGCAGTAATACTGTGTAGAAAAAGATCTGAGCTGTTACTGTGTGAACTGCTGCTGGAACCAGGAGCCTTTCAGTTCACTTGTGCTTGGAAGTCCTTCTTTTCAGCAGGTTCTGATCCATGTGCCAAGCATCATTAAGCTGTGCCAGTTCTGATGTCTGATTCAGTTGCAGTCTCTCTGCCTAGCACTGAGCAACCATGTAAAGATCTCCTTAGGTACTGCCGGAGCAAATAGCCTTAGCGAGCAAGTCATCTTCTTCCTTATGCCTTCGGAACTGTGGGCACCTATTGGAAGCTCTACTTAGAGGGAGGGAGCAGAGGAAGGTAAAAGCCTGCTGTGCTCTTTACAGTCTGGACAGATGAAAAGTCTTTCTGTCTAACACAGCACAAAGTATTGCTTGAAGCTTTTGTGTTTTGTCAACCGTTACTGGATTTCCTAAATGTCCTGTGTTGTTCTGCTTTTTTGTCCTTTGACTGGAGTGGACTACAGGAGTATTCTATGGTAGCCTACCGTTCTCTCTGTACTAGTGCATTTCCTGCCAGAATTCCTCAGGGCTATTTTCAGCTCCAATATACCAGTAAAGAAGCAAGGTGGTGTAAGAAGAATAAAACTTTCCACAGCCCTTGTTTTAAATTTCATTCTATGTTTGTTTGCACCAGCTGTATTCCCATGCAAATGGGAAAGGAGCATCTGTTTTGCTGAGTCAATGAAATGTCTCTGTTTTCTGCTTTTTTTTTTTCGTTTTCTTTTTTTTTTGTTTGTTTGTTTTTTTGGTTTTTTTTTTGGTGACTTAATTTCAGGTAACATTACTACCCGCATTATTAAAATTTAATGACACAGAATCATTACTGAAACTTGAAATGGTACTCTAACCTCTTGACAGAGAAAATGGCACTAAAAACACTTTGGTTTATTCTCGTAATTTATCCATTCCAATGCCACTTTTTTCCTCCCAAATTAATAATCTCCATATGAATTAAATTTAGATATTTTTATAACTTTTTGGTTTTAATTGTGCTTTTCTTAAATACCACACACACCAAAAGACTCAGGAAATGTAATTTATTGTTATTTTGAAAATAAAGTTGCTTATTTCTATGATGAATTGTGTGCAATAAGGATATATTTTAAACAGTTTTAAAAGAGAGCTGGAAAAGACTGTCTAGGATAGTAGAATTGCATTATTATTCCCAGAGTGTATTTCTTTTTCAGTCCAGATGTCCCAATGAGACTTTTCACTGTCTAATAATTAATTAGCTTTTTGTATTTGTACAAAAAACGCACCCAAAACCCTTTGAAGAAAAGGAGTTATGTGGAGCAGAAAAGCAGCATGCTGTGAAATTATTTCAGTTCTCATTGCTAATGATATAAGATGCTAGAACTGAAGACTTTATATGATGATGGCACTTGCTTCAAGATATCAAATAGCCAGTTCTAATGAACACTGTGTGGGCTGATAAAGACTTTTAACTATTATATATCCCTGCCTCATATATTTTAATCAAAGCTGACTATTTGTCAGACATTCTTACTGAGTTTGTCTTGTAATGATGCAGATATACCACCTGCCCTGGGTTTTCAGCATGTTGAATGAATTGAGTTGCAGATACAGATTAAGCTCAGTTTATCCCACTGTGAAAGGTCTGATAGAAACTTCTGCTTTGATAGTTTTAATTCCCTGGCAACTAGGAATGTTTACATTTTGAAAGCATACTGCAGAAACCTGTGCAATTGCTTAAACGGGAAATCTCTGCTAGTATTTGTTGAATGGGTAGTGGCATAGCTTTCTTTTACTGTCTGAATTTCTTAACAATTCAGTGACTTCTAGACCTATGTCTTAGGTATGTCAACATTTTCAGTGTTAAACTTGCTCCAAAAAATGGGGCAACAGTTGAACTTGATTATTTGCAGTTATCCTGGACATAACTGTTGGTGAAACATTTCAAAGAATTTGTTTGTTTCGAATGGTAAAATTATATTTATTTTTGCAATGTTTAGGTGTGTCTTTGAGATACGGTGCTTTCCTCCAGTGGTACTGACCTACCTCCAAGCTCTGATCACGCATTTCCAGATTCTTATATGGTCACTACAAATCTCATCATGCTACTATTGATTTTCTACCTGGACTGAATTAAGTTTATATTTGACCAACATTCTGATGGTTTATCTTTTGTATTTCTTTCTTTGAAATAGATGATTGACAGGATATGTGTAAAAGTGCAAGATCATCTCAACTCCTTAAGAAATTGTGGTGTTGATGCTGTACAGGAAGATGTCAAATCTGCAGAACGGCTTATGCGGGATGCTAAGAACTCCAAAACAGTAAGCCTCTCCCAGCATACTGAGAGCAGTTCTGTGTGTGCTTGCTTGCAGCTTTTCTTTCTTGAGGTGGGGGGAGGGGAGTTAATATAACAACATGTCACAAAAGAGTATTTTCTTCAGATGATCAGCTTTGGGTAGTATCTAATGTGATAAAGTAATTCTAATTTATTAAGACTTTGGTTTAGTGAAAGCGGTTTTCTCCTATTAGTCCTGATTTGAAGGCAGGTAGTGATGAGCCTGCTTTCTGAAGGTACTCTTCCTGTCTTACAGCTCTTGCCAAATCTGTATCATCTCGGTGGAGCTTCTTGGGCAGGAGCAAATGGTTCACTCTCTAATCCAATCCAAGAGACACTTGAATCCATGGCTGGAGAAGTCACAAGGGTGGTGGATGAGCAACTTAAGGTCTGTGGATAAATATGTTACCATCTGCCACGTTCAGAAATAACTAAGTCTGAGGTTTTCTGTTGCTAAATGCAAATGTGCCACACTTTTTTTTTTTTTTAACTTCTCAGGAGATTTGTATCATTTCATTATTAGTGTCTTATAACTTTGGGCCTTATTTTCTGGATTATTGGTCAGTTGGAATAAAAAGACTTGCTTTAGTGTTTTCCTTGGGCAAAAGGAGCATTTACCGTTTATTATCATCTTATTTCGTCTTCTAGAAGGGTAAGACTAATCATTTGCTCTTTCAGCCCTTTACAAATGCAAATGCATCTCTCAAGCACTCTAAGAGACCTCATACCCTGGAGAAAAGTGCATAGTAGTTAAGGTGTCCCATTGGAGTGAAAGCTGCTTTTCTGTAGACTCCTTTGCAGAATTTTTGCCCAGTGACCACTTTTGAACCTGATGCAGATTTTCCGCTATACTGTTTGATTTGGGCAACTTGTATGCATTGAGAGTACCCAAAGAATTAGTACAGGCAGCTTCACAGCAAGTCTTTTCACAAGTTGTCAAACCTCCCTTCTTGAAATAGATGCCATTGGTCTGTAAATGTTCTCACCTGTGTTCAGCCAGCTCCTGCTCAGAAACTTAAACCTGCAGTTATGTTAGCCCTTACTGTGAAGCAAGCAAAGAAGAGTCATCCATGCAGCATGTGCAAAGGTATCAGTCCAGGAAGAAGACAAGGTGGAGGAATGTTAAGAACAGTTGGGATCTGTATGGAAGTTGATGAATTTAAGAATATGGTGCAGCTCAGATCAACATGAGTTTATGATTAAGCTGCCTTTCCTGTGTTCTGTTGTTTTTAAAGTTTTCACTTTCAGATTCTTTGATCTTTCAGTTAAAACGACATGGAAATGCTTCAGAGAGTGGGAATATAATGAAGAAGTCATACCATATTACTATTTACTTTTTCAAAATTAAAAAGTTAATGAGAAGGAAAATGGTGCTTTATTTTTAGTATGTTTATCATTTTCCCCACTATATGAAATAAGGTGACGATTTCTGCAGGCATGAAAGTGATTCATCCATAAGATTCTTCCCAGTGAAACTTCTAGTCTATTATTGGGATGGAAATAGTCAAGTCAGCCCTTTGTGCCAAACTCATGCACTTAAATAAGTTCATCTTGGAGACTCTTACAGGAGAAACAAATAAGCCTCTTCAGCATTTGGAATGTTATTTATAGTTTCTGGCATAAGATTGAGTTAGTGGGTCTTCAATTTATACTTTTACGGATTTACAATGAAAGGCACTTCAGCTCACCCTTTCTGTCTTTTACATTTACTTTTGATTTCTGTGGCATTCCGGCTAAAGTGGCTTACAAGAAACTATAAAGTCGTAATGCTCTTTGTATATTCTAACACTGTTTTTTATTAATTTCACACTTAAGGCTGAAAGGTTTGTCTTTAAGTTCAGTGGTGGTGTACTTTGCATGGAGGAGAAAATGTTGAGAATGGATCAGGTGCTTTTTTTCCAGGTGTTTACATGAATTCACAGCATCATAAGCAGTTCATTATTTGTGAAGATAGACAAAGGAGCGCACATAAGGACAGTTGTTTATGTAATTGTTGGGGGAAAAGCATCCTGTGTACTTTAAATGGAGTTTTGGGTTTTAGCCTCCATAGCAACCACAGCCTGATTCTAAAAAAAAGGTTTGGAAGTTGGATGAAGTCAATAAACATTCTTCAGGCAAATAGGAGATTTTTTTTATTTTTGTTTTTAACTGAAAGAAGGGGATTGGGGAGAAGAAGGAAGTTAAAGTAAGGAAAAGTAGTATCTTGCAATGAGTTGAGTTGACCAAAAAAAAAATTATAGTATTATATGCACTTTTGTTTCTCCTGCTGGTGTCACTGTGAACACACAGAACCCAAAGATGTTTTATTTGGCCCAAAGAAAAATAAGCATGAGAAGTGGAGCCTAGAACAAAAGATGATGGTTGAGCAAAGTGAGTCTTGCATTTTCACTGTAGCATGAACCAAGGACAGTGCATTTATATATTCCACTGTAGACTGAGAAGGCCTCACTGTCACTGGAAGTGCAGCAGCATGATGGCTTCACTGGGCTACGGGACCAGCTACTGGAGAAAAATGCCTCTCCTTACTGGTCTTTCTAGGTAGCACTTCATGCTGGGAATGGATGTAAAGGGTTTGTTTTCAAATCCTGTGCTGATGAGCTTTGACCTTTTGCAATCTCTAAAGCAAATTATTTGGTGGGAAATTAATTTTTGGGTGAACAGCCCTCTGAAGATACCTAAAATAGATTTCTGGCATTGCTGGGATTGGAGGTGGAGTGAGACGGATATAGAAGAGAATCTGAACAAACAGCAGTTTTCAGTCTTATCAGAAAATACTGCTTTGTGTTTATAAATCAATGTGTTTTATTGTACACAGGGAACATACCAGCATGTAGTTAAACCAGTGTGAATTTAAAATTTAGCTTTTCCAGATGATCAGCTGGTTGTTTTATACCTTTGGTGTAGGACCACAGGTATGAAAATGGAGAATAATTGGAGGAAAAATATTCCAGTGACAGAGGACACTAGTTTCTGTGGCTCATCCTGATCCCGATATGTGTACCTTAGAGCTTTCCTGCACTTTTCATAACACAGGTTTATAGATGGATGATTATTATGAGGCACTGTGAGCATTCACTCATGCCTGTAGTGAGCACTCTTGAGCCTTCTAGTTAGATCTGGGCTTTGGAAAAGAAACCAACAGGTGATAAAACAGGATTTAAACTAGAGTTACTTTTTCTCACAGGCTCAGATAGGAGATAAATCTAATGCAATTGAAAGGGGCTTCCTAACTTAACTCTATAGTATCGAACATTTCTATGAAAGATTTTTTGAAGAGAAAATTTAAGAGGAAAGAAGGTGACTTCATACCCTCAGTAGGGGCGACCTTATTCTAAAAAAAATATAGAGAAACTTGTTGGGTTACATGGTCTTATTTCTGGAGCGTGTATGGTTTTCTTCTATCCTAGTTTGGGATTTAGATCAGTTATTTGAAAAGAAAGAAACATGGAAATCAGCAGAGGGCTACCAAGAGGTTAGGGGACTGGAGCACCTCACCTATGACGAAAATTTGAGAGAGCTGGGCCAAATAGAAGACTGAGAGGGGATCTTATCAAAGTACATAATTATCTGAAGGGAGACTGTAAAGAGGATGAAGCCAGGCTTTTCTCATGGGTGCTAAGCAACAGGAAAAGTGGCACTGGGCAGAAACCAATGCACAGAAAGTTCCACTTGAACATGAGAAAGAATTTGTTTTTTACCATGTGGGTGACTGTGCACTGGAACAGATTGCCTAGGAAGTTGTGGATTCTCCTCACTGGAGATACTCAAAGGCTGTGTCTGGATGCAATTCTGAGAAATGTGCTCTAAGGAAACCTGCTGGAGCAGGGAGGTTGGACTAGATGACCTTCCATAGTCCCTTCCAACCTTTCACCCATTCTGTGATTCTGTGTGAATAAAAACTGGTGGCTGCACTTAAATGTCTGTGTGGTTTTAAGTGTATGTAAATGAGATCCATAGATTAAAGGTTTGCATGCCCACTACAAATCATACTTGTAGATACTTCTTAACATTTGGCTAGTATATTCCAGTTGTGTTCAGCATACTGAGTTACCAGGAGTCTCTTCATATACTGGTGCTTACAAATTGGCAGGTCTGGAGTATTGATGGAAATTACTGATTCAGGGTACAGTTTAGAAGGAAGGCAGCTGCAGCAGGGCATCCACTGCAGCGGTGGGTGCACAAGGGAAGCTAATTTATTGTTCTGACAGTTAAACATAGAGAAGTTTCATATTTGAAAAGGCAAACAAGTCCAGTTGCGAGTTGTTTTAGAAATAAATATGTTGATTTTTGAAGCTGTATTTTGTAAAATGTCTTATTGCTGGATTGCAAAATGGATTGGAAAGTAGGAAGAAAAATTGTAAAAACTACAGTTCTAAAAGTTCTGTAGTGCTATTCACCAGAATGATGCCATCATTTTCTAGCTGAGATAAATCCCAGTATCTAATACTATTTTTTGCTTACTGTGCTGCAGACGCTCCTTGAGTCTATGGTGGATGCAGCGGAAAACCTTTGCCCAAATGTAATGAAGAAAGCTCGCATCCGTGAAGACCTGATTGAGGCTAGCACTGAGAAAATTTCCATCCCACGCACTTTTGTGAAAAATGTCCTCTTGGAGCAATCTGGAATTGATATCCTCAATAAAATTAGGTATCTTAAAGGACTAATCTGACAAAATTGGTTATAGAATTTGCATTTTGGGTTGTGTGTTTATGTAGTCAAAGAATTTTGGAATGCTTTTGTGACTCACAAGAAACTGTATTACAGCAGTCAAAGAACAGGAAATTGCCCTACAGGTCTGGTGAACTTAATTTAGGAGGTTCATATATTTGGAATTTCTAGAAATGTTGACTTAAATCATTGATGCATATGCTCTGTTCTATTTAGTAAGAGGTTTGGTTTCTGGTTCACAAATACGTTTTCATGACTTTTTTTTTAAATAATTTTTATGTTTTCAGGTAACACTGAATTAATGTAATAGAAAAAAATTGCACTATTTCCTTTGACTGGTAGCAGTGCT
The DNA here is from genome assembly GCA_013399695.1 of Formicarius rufipectus. Taxonomy (NCBI): domain Eukaryota; kingdom Metazoa; phylum Chordata; class Aves; order Passeriformes; family Formicariidae; genus Formicarius; species Formicarius rufipectus. The sequence continues at coordinate 295,139 of VXAU01004797.1, forward strand.
TTGTCTGTTGCTGCATTTGTTCTTGTCCTATAGCTGTAGCAGTCGCTATAAACTTTGTATGGTAGTTGTGCACAGCAGTCAGACATGCTTAAAAAGTGGAAACTTGGTTATTCCAACCACAAACCTGGAGCCGAAACTGTTACCCTGAATAACTCTTAGTTTGTCCTTTAAGAAAAGAGGCTTTCACTTGACCTTTTCCTGCTTTTATTTTTTTTTCATATCAATGTATTTATTCAGTATAATGTGATTGACTTGTACTTAACCCTTCTCAGTTCCTTTCTACTTGATGGAAAAGCATGCCATTTTGTATTGCGATGATAATATCTTTGCAGAAGAAGAAAACAGTAAGAAACCGTAAGACTTGGAAATTATTTTTGCAGAGTACAGCAAAATAGGAAGGATAAGTCTTTAACTATGCCTTAAGTAAGAGTGTTTAAATTGGTTCGAGGTCTAAGTTTTCTTCATTTCAATCCTATCAAACAAACCTTCACCCCAAGACAATACTTCTATCTCTCCTACTTGTAGAAGCTGAAAGTGTCAGTGGGGTGAGGGTGCCACACTGTCATCCTTCTTTCCTTATATGATTTGAAATTACTGTTCATAGCTGAAAGAGATCACTTTCATTCTCTTTGCACTGTGGCTTGGCCACCGTTCTACCTCCCTATGAACTGCACTGCCTTTCCAAGGGATTCCTTACCTATTTCTCCAGGCTTTCTGCAGCAGTAGTGCTAGCCCTAGACAGAAATAGCTTTGTTAATCCAAGGCAGCTCAGGCCACACATAAAAAAATAAAATCATGTTACTTGCTGGCAAGTGTCAGGTGAAACAGTTGGTCTTGGAAGTGGAGAGATGGAGCTTCTGGCTGCAGCTCAGGCATACATGCTTGTCAGCTCCAAATCAGCTACCCTTCACAGCCTGAGCCTTTGGTACTGTCACCAAAGATACCCCAAGGGAGCAATTCAGGGCACACATTTCCTTGATAGGGAGATACCAGTGAAACCTAAGTTCAGTGTGCAGGGTGTGTTGGTGTTCTTCATATATGTGTGTAGTGGTAGTGGGTGACATGAAGTTCATGAGACAAAGTGGTTACCTAGAGCAAAAGAGGAAGCAAAATTGTGATGGCATAGACTGGAGAACTGGCATTGTACACTTGTCCTTCAACCAGCAGATGAACACAAAAAGGAAATGAGATGAATGGATTGTAGTTATTCAGTGTAGTAGTGTTAAACAGGCAACACTGCCCTAATCCCATTCATCTGAGATTCATGTTTCTCTGACTGCAGTGGCAGAGTGTTCCTTGCTGAGTTTCACTTCTGGTTTTTATTCAGCTCTCTTACCCCAGATGTTTTCATTTCATCTCATGGAAAACTGTTAGAGGCAGGTTAAATATGGTACAGAGGCTCCTGTGTTTATTGTGTGATTCATGAGTTTATTTCTGAAACCTGCAGTCATGTATCCTGACACCCTCTAATGTTGTACTTCAAATAAAGTGACGGCACTGTGGATAATTGTCACACTGTTGAACATGTAATAAAGACGAAATTCTCCTGCATGAATTAAAAATATCTCTCATTTTTAATCCTCACACAGTGAAGTAAAGCTGACAGTGGCTTCTTTCCTGTCTGACCGAGTCGTAGATGAAATCCTGGATGCACTTTCCCATTGCCATCACAAACTGGTGAGTATTTGCCTGGTTGATATCTAATATGCCAAACCTTAACAATTCCATTTACGTTCATAAAACTTGTTCAGTTTCTCCTTTCACAGCTCTATTTTGAAATTGATCTTATTTTTACTGGCATCCTGACATAATTTGAAATATGATGTTGGGATTCTCATCTTTAAGTCTTGCTTTAAGACAGATGCAACCTTGGAAGAGACTGTGTTAAATATTTGTCTTATCTTTTGAGCTGAGAACTAAAACTGTCATCAGGATGCAGCACTGAGTCCTTAGTTAGGAACAGTGCCAGTATTTGTCATGGTGAGACGATAGGAGTTGGTTGTTCATGAGATAAGAGGTAAGATTTCATTCTTTAGAGACTGCTGAGACCTTGTTCCCTGAATGAATATATCTTGAGGCTACCTCTGAATTGTAGGTATGTAGTTTGAAGAGAAAGGAGAAGGAACATAGGAAAGGAATCACTGTTGGCTGCATGAAGGTGCTGAGCTGTCAGGAGGCACAGATATTTATTATAAAGGTACTTGTTTCATCCAGAGTAGAAAAAATAAACAACCGTGCATACACAGAAAAAGATTTTTGCTTCTAATACAATGGGGGTCTGTAACGACAATCCAGTACTGGCTTTTCTAAAGAAATCAGTGAGTGGTCATTTTCTTGATTAAATTTGCTCTTCATTTCTCATTGAAATTTCTCTGGCTTCAGCTTGCTGTCATGAATTTTTTCAGATGCTTTTCTCTATAAGATAAGGGAACAATATACATTTCTTTTTATTTCCCCTCTATGAAAGTCCTCACACAGAGAAAATAAATCACTCTGTCTGTCCCCTCCCCCCCACCTTTTTTTTTTTTTTAATAAAAGACTGTTATTTGAGTGTTTATCTTCATAATACAGAGCAGCACTGTGTAAAGTTACAACCTCTGGTCTCAGGAGCTATGCAGCAGCAGCAGCCTGCTGTGGGAGTGACCACATTAGTAAGTTCCAGTTTGTCCTCGAGAAGGCTCAGCTGGCATGAGCAGTGGGCTGTCTGTCCAGTGGTATTGCACAACTTGGGCATACCCTGATTCTTTCACAGTGTGTCATTTTCTCCAGCCTTTGAGTCACTTTAGTGACTATCCTCTGCACTTTCTCCAGCTGTCTTAAAAGCCTCTTTTAAAATCATAGTCTCTAGAACCAGACAGACTATTCTGATGTTTTAACCAGCACTGCACACAGGAGTGGAATTGTTTTTGTCCTGATATTCTTTGCTCCTTGGATTTACATAGAAAAGAAGATAAGAATACTATCCTTTCATGAGAGTTTCAGTGGTAGCTCAATTCAGGGCAGGGTTTGCTAGACCTTCCTCTCACTAATGGCTTCTGGATGTGTGACACTTGTGTTTCAGGATTATATCCATAGCTAATTGCCAGGACTCTTGGTTCCCATGGAATGACTGTCTGTACATTTTGATTTGAATTGATTTACTTTATGGTCCATTTTGACCTGCATTAGTAATATGTTTCACCATTTAACTTTCCTGTGTTTTTGTTAGCTGCAGGTTCTGTCAGGTAGCATAGCACTGGTGAAAACATTAAAGAGTACAGATCTCAGAAATGCTGGGAGAGGAACTCCTGTCTAATTTGATACTTAATCTTCGATTGACAGCTGCAATCTGAGTTCTTGTTAGGAATTGATTCAGAAAAGATTAAATGCACTGATATAGTTCTGAGCCAGCTCCTTTAACTGCAGTGTCACTACTAATTCAGCCACCTAGAAATGTCTGTGTATGCTGCCTTGACATAGTAGCGTTTGAGGCAACTTTGAAAAAATAAACTTTGTCTGACAAGACAGTTTGCCTAATGTGATGATACTTAGTATTAATTGGTATTGTAGCTGGGTTAGGGTGCTTGAAGATACATTTGTAACAGCTCTCCAGTGATTTTTCCTGAGTAGACATTAGACTAAATGAACTGCAATTGACTCAGGTTATCTGTTTACCCTTTTTGATGGTTAACAAAACTGCGACTCACTTGTCCTGAGTTGTGCTGATGTTAAACAGTGGAATATGTCTCTCCCTAGTTGCCACTTTGAAGGCTTCTGCTGATTGGGGTCAGCTGGTCTTGAAATACTTACTTTTGACAGATATTACTTAATATTCTCTTTAGTTGTCAAAAGAACTAGAAAATATTTCATAATTTTCACAATACCATGAACCCATTTCATTACAAGTACAATCCAGGGTGGTTCATTTAACAGTCTCTGTGGACTTAGTAACAGTTTTTGCTACAGATTCTATCGTTGTTAGAGCTTTTCCCCAACTATTTCCTCAGTGAAGCAGAACTGAGGTATTTAACAAAGCTTTCTGCATAGCAGGTAACATGGGCCATTGAATAATTATGAGAATTATATTTGCTGAAATCTAACATGTCCTTGTTAATTTAAAAAACAAAAAAAAAAAAAAAAGAGAGAGAAAAATCATTCGGGAAAAAGCTTCCATTCCACACTTATTTTCTTTATAAAACAAACCCTGTGTGAAGATTAACACATGCAACAGAGCTTGGCTTTTGTACTTGGTCCTGTAAGTTCTGTAAACTCTCTGGTTGTCTTTTTAAAGTTTGACTCATGTGTTCCTATCTTTGTCTCCAGGCTGACCATTTGACCAGACGAGGCAAACCACTTCCACAGCAAGAGTCAATGGAGATTGAATTAGCCGAAGAAAAACCAACTAAACGTTCTGTCATCACAGTTGAAGAGTTAACAGAGATAGAACGTTTGGAGGATCTGGACACTTGTATGGTAAGACACATTCCTCAGTCCAGTTGGTTAAGTATGTAAGTAAGTGGAGGAAAAGTGCTTTTCAAAATATCGTTTAGCAAATTCATGATATCAGAAAATTGGAGTTTGTAATTGGCTTCTAGAAGAAATAAATGTTAGCTTGGAATTTTGTGTGAATTGCATACTACTGTTCAGCAAAGGAAAAGTTTCTCCCATTTCTTCACTTCTTTCCTTGTACCTGTTCAAGGGCCTTTCCCTTGTAGACACTGCTACAGTCAAGCTAATACAGTAAACATCTCATGCACTGGACACAGTTTCACAAAGGCTCAGTTGCAGTAATAAAATGACCGTCCTATCTTTGACTACATGCTGTTTTCTGCCTTTAACTTGCATCTACTCGACATGAACTCCTCTCACCCATTACAAAAGTGTTTCTGCCTGGAAGTCATGTTATTGATATTGAATAGAAGTTGATTTTTTTTATTAGCTTCTGAATGTATGGAAGAAGTCTTAAAACCTTGAGATTGGACTGCAAGTGATCCTAGAGGGCACGATTTTCAAAAGTAATTGAGTTAGGAATGTGAGACTCAATAAAAATGATGACTGTAAATTGCCTGTGTGACTTTATAGTAAAGATGACTCCATGCCATGTCATGATCCTTTACAAGGTGTGAATCCACAGCATTACAAATAAATGGATTGCTGTCTGCTTTCAGTCTGAAATCCCCCTCTACCCAGCTCAGTCTGTTGAAGAACTCTGCTGTGAATGGGAACTTCAGGGAGTGCGTCTCTATTACAAATTAGTCTAATAGATAGTCACACTTGCAAGGGATGGGTTTTCTCCACTGCCCTCCTCTCTGGCTCTTCGGCAATGTGCTTTCAGAAAAAGCTAAAATTGCAGAAAAACTGATTGCATCTCTTTGTAGGTTTGTTGGTTCAGTTCCCTGAATAGATGTACTGCGGTGTCAGACAAGTACAGCATAAGAGGAGAAGCAGGTTACTCCTTTCTGCAGCAGCTATCTGTTGGTCTCATTTAACTGTAAAACAAAAAGAAACATTCCTTTAAAATGTCAGTTTAAAATAGGTTCTCTCTCTTCCAAATCTTCTCCTTCACCAGGAGTTAATTTGATACAATATTTGTCTGAGTATCACAAACCCCTGTGAGTCTTGTGTTGATTGCATCATCTGTCTCATCACTGGTACCGTCACATTCCAGAAGCTTTCTGTGGCCAACATTGAATAATCATTTTGATCCCTAACTGCTGCGGTAGAGAGTCATCTCAGTAAAATATGTGGCATCTGAGTTTTGTACCTGTAAGTTAGTTTTTGAATGCTGGCTTCATACATAGAAAAATAAGCTAAGGTCTCATTTTGACACCCCACCCTCCACCTTTAAATTTATTTTTGCAGCCTGTTATGGATAGTAATACTGGAAATCTGCAAAGTAGCTCCTGTCTTTATCTCATATCACCATGGTTGTATGAAAGCATCATATCAACTCTACTGTTATCTTTCACTTTGGTCACATTAAAATAATGGAAATGTGATGATGCTTACACTCTTTAAAAGAGGCATTAGATGCTAACTGTACTTATTTTCAGAAGTGTTTATCTCTCCATTCACCCTCATCCTGAACAGATATTCAAATACCTTTGTGACACAGATTCTCATCAATGTCTAATTTCTGAAGGGAATGAAGCATCAAATAAACATGAGACAGTAATCTCAATGCTAAAGAATCCATCTTTGTAATCCATATTTGAGAGCTGCTTTTTGCATCTTGGCTGCAAATCATGTTGGTTGGTGTTGTAAAAATATATAGATAAGTAGTTGGAATCATAGAATAGTTTGAGCTGAAAGGAACATTAAAGATCATATGATTCTGTGGGCAGGAACACCTTTCTCTTTGGCCAGACTTCCATCCAACCTGGCCTTGGATACTTTCAGGGGTGAGGCATCCACAACATTTCTGGGCAACCTGCTTCAGTGGCTCATCACCCTCACAGTAAATAATTTATTCCTACTATCTGATCAAAACCCCTCCTCTTTCAGTTGAAGTCGTTTCCCCTTTTCCTATTTCTACATGCCCTTGTGAGAGGTCTCTCTGCCTTTCCTGTAGGTCCCCTTTAGGTACAGAAAGGCTGCTGTAGGATCTCCCAGGAACCTTCTCTTCTCCAGTCTGAACAACACCAACTCTCTCAGCCTGTCTTCATAGTAGAAGTGCTCAAGCCCTGTGATCATCTTTATGGTCCTCTTCTGGATTCGCTGCAGCAAGTCCATTTCCTTCTTATGTTGGCCCTTCTACTGCTGGACACAGCACTCCAGGTGGGATCTCACCGTAGCAGAGCAGAGGGAAAGAATCACCTCCCTCAATCTGCTGACCACTCTGCTTTTGATGTAGCCAAGGACATGGTTGGCCTTCAAGGCTGTCACTGCACATTGCCATGTCACATTGAGCTTCTCATCCACCAGCATCCTCAAGTTCTTCACCCAGGGCTACTCTGAGTCTGTTCTCAGTCCAGCCAGTTTGTGCTTGGGATTACCCTGACCCATGTGCAGGGCCTTGCACTTGGCCTTATGGAACTTTAATGTTTACACAACAAGATAACCTCAAAATGCTGAGCAATACAGGGTTTTTTACTGAGCTAGTGTTCTCACTGAGTTATTTGCAACTAAAAACAACTTAAGAATGGTTCTTCTGTGTGGAGTTGATACCTTCAAAGACAGAACTTTCCAAATGATCTATTTTAACTAGGGAAAAATCCTATGAATTTCTCTTGATGAAAATAATGTGGTTTCTGGCTGCATTTAAGTGTTGCACAGGTATTTGGGTGGAAATGTGGAACCTTCTGAAATGAGCATCAGTGAATGCTTTGTGAGCTGGTCAGCACAAAAACCAGATATATTACTGAGAAATTCTAGCAGAAGGAGAACTGTATGGTTGTAAGAACTATAATTATGAACCTAATTTTCTTCTATTATTTTTAATTTTAAATGAGAAATAACTTTAAATCTTACTTCCAAAATGGCATTAGTCTAGAACACTGCCTTATTTGGTTGTTGGAAATCCCTAGCCCTTATGAAGTGTGATAATGAAGCAGATATTAGCCTTTTGAGTAGATGATGCACCTGTCTGTGTGTTCTGCAAACCTCAAATCTTTAATTACAGCTTGATATTATGCTTGTTTGGGACCCTAATCTTCTATTGCCAAAAGAATTTGGAACATGGGATGAGTCTGATTGTGTTGCTGGGATGCCAGGAAAGACTTGCCTATTCTAAGCCCTGTGTATCAACTTGCTCCAGCTGTCAAGATATCTTGAGAAGAAAGGATTTTGGTCATGTAGGAGAGGGCCTGAGCTTGAACCACCTTTTGGGGAGAACTGTTTGTTTGGTTTTGTTTTTTGTTGTTGTTTTGGTTTTTTTTTTCCCCCCCATTGCAAAATGGGACTTGTTTTGCAGACTCCCATTACCTTCAGAAAGGTTGTTCACTTTGTTCTTGTTTTTTTCTTCAAGTCTATTGATCATCAGTATTCTGGCTGAGGTAGCGTATTCAGCATTATGTTATTATTCACCAGCTCCCCTTGAAGCTGTATTTGAACAATGTGGGGAAAATCTGGATCTGGGATCATTTTTGATTCTATGGTTACAGGTAAATTATATAGCACTGAAGCTACATGAATGACTGTGAGGTAGATGTATTGGTAATAAAATGCTTATGAGCAATTTGTTTTCATATGTGATTTGAAAGTGAAATGGGGAAAAGTTTGGAACACTTGGACTGGAAGCATAAGGCTTGGAATCCTCCAATGCTGGTGACAGAGTGAACAAATAGGCAGTGTGTTTCAGAACCTGACCACTGTGGCTGTGAATGGGAGGATTTCCCTGGCATAGTAGGAAATTGCTTGTCTATCTATCTTCCAAGTGAGGTATAAACAACACAGACCAAACAGTACAAAGTATCACAAATGGGCCCATTAAATGCAGCACTGAAAAACAGGGTTTTAAATGTTGTATCTAATATGTTGTATTGTGGGAATTAGGACTTTCTAAATACCAGACTATGCAGTTAACGCTTATTAGCTTCAGCTTAGGGTATGTTTCTCATCCAACCTTTAACAGTGGCCTGAGAGCCCATAATGTGTAAGACTTGTCAGTCATACAAGAATTTGCTAGTCTGTTAAATTAGTTGTGAAGAACGCTGGGAGCAATTGAGTGGTCCAGCGTAGGATGTGGCTGCTGGAACATTAGGCATCCGAGAGTTTCTGATCTCCCTGAGCTGCAGTACAGTAAATTGATGCTTCCCTAATCTACAGCTGTCTTAACTGTCTACATTTAATTAGAACTGCATTGATGGTAATAAGTCATTAGATAGAAGTTGTGTGCAAGTAAGATGAAAAGAAAAATCTTTATGCAGAAAATGGCTTACTGTTCTCAGATTGAAGGAAAAACCATGGCCTGCTTTTTGGAGCTTAGACTCAATCATGAATTAACTTCATAAAATAGTATGATTTGTCTAAATTTTTCTGTGAATATATATAATGAGTGCAATGCATTTTAAACTCATGCATGCATTTTAAAATGACTTTATTTAAAGTACCCTTTTTTACTGAGATCGACTATCATGTGTCTTGGTATATATAATTGTGTAGGTAGATTAGGTAGATACTGATTTTTATTTGCATAATACTTCTAGTTGTACTTTATTCTTTTGTAACAATTAGTTCTTTGCAGAAGTAAGAGACATCAAATAATGCTCAATTCCCCACTTAAAGGTAATGGAGCATCTTTGTTAGATTGTGTTTAACAGTTATGTTCTAAATCTTTTGAGTTTGTTAGCTATTTGAATGTTATTTTGACTTTCAGAGTGCTAAAGGAGGTCACTAGAGTTGAACTACTATTTAAAGATGCTTTGAGAGAAATAGCTTTTTTTACTAAAAATACACGTACCCGTCATCTTTTGAATACCCATTTCAGCAATATAATTTTATTACTATGAGTAGTAACAAACATACAGACAGGATACATGTTGGTTTTGGGCAAAACAGAGGTTATTTGTGTTACAGAGAAGTATGATAGGAAACTGAAACATGCAAAGGAGTTGTAGGTTGTAATACAGAAGTTTGCTTATAGCTCTTCTTTGAAACATTTCAGTGTAAGATTGAAATGCTTGGATAGTAAATTGTGTTAGAAAAATGATTGTGGCTAATAGAAAAGGACTGCCTGATATGAATATTCAATCATAACCTCTTTTATCTATTTCTTAATTTCAACCACAGAAATTTTGCATTGACTTTAATGAAGGAAAGTTTAAAAAAAAATCTCATGAGTAACATATTGAAGTTTTAGTCTTTACTGATCGATAGATTTCACCTGTGCAGTAGAGAAGAAAATTTGCAGAAGTAATGGAATGCTGTTAGATTGGTGGTGTGTGTTTGGGGTTTTTTTCTGGGAATGTACTAGCTAGCCATTGCCAAAGATTTAGCAGATGAGTCCAGTATGCAGGTGAAGACTTAGGATCCTTTGTATTCTGAAGGAGTGTATGGATCTAAGTGTGTACAGAGAAAAGGGGGAAATGGCACTCACCACTCCAGAATTAAATTTATTAAAAAACAAAAGGAACAAGAAGGCTCCTAAAGCTTTTCTCTCCTCCATCCCTTGAGCAAATTAGAATTAAAACAACAGCTACCTCTTCTGTTGCTTTTACTGGCAGAAGATCATTGTACAGAATCAAGCACATGTGCAGTGATACTGTAGGAAGAAAAATAAGAGGAGATTCTCTGATATACCCTGACATATGACCACATCTGATTCTTGTTGCTCTCTTTTTACCTGCAGCAGAATTGTCTAAGGTATAGGTAGTCAGCTTTTTGGATAAAAGACTGAACACCTACTGTAGTAAAACCCCAGTTCCAGGTGGACTCCATATGTTCTCCTGTGCTATAAATAAAGCTTTAGCTCTCTGAATGACTTAATCCAGCAAAAACCATTATTTTTGCTGAAAAGAGAATTTCCACTTTCCCCCCCACACAGGTTGCACTTTCCTGTCCACACCCTCAAGTTTATACTGGTGTTCACACAGCCTCACTACAGACAGAGTGTGGGAATTGAATCAGCTGACGATTAAGCTTTATATAGAGGATTTCTTTCCCAGGTTAGTTTACAGACTGACTAGTCCCCTGGCTGAGTCCACAAAACGAATCCTGAATGGCAGGAACAAGCAGACAGGGATGAGGGCAAAGGCAGCAGCCTGGATGAATCCTGGATTAAATTGATTGTGACACTTGAGTTTCTCTCTTGTATGCATTAGCAAAAATGACCCTTTGATGTGTAGTAAATACAGCACTCTGTGGGAAGCTAGAAATTGGCATTATGGCATGTGAGAGCATTCTTGGCTTCTGAAAAGGCTCCATCACAGGCATGCAAGCAAATCCACTGCAGTGGGAGTCCAGTAATATTTGACTCACCCCAAACTAGGACAGTTAATAAAAGTATCACCAGGAGGAGGACAGCACAGTGCCAGTGCCCTCCCTAACCCCTTCCCTACACATGGAGTGCTATAACTGAGAAAATAAAATAAAAAGGGAATCAGTGTGATCCATTTACAGAACCTGTGAATATTTTGTTTATTTGCAAATTGTGTGTTAGCCTCACCATTAGTATTATAAATACATTCATTTTAGTTGTTAATATTTGTTATCTATCTTTTCCTGGGTTCCTGTGTATATATAGTTATGCAGCATCCTCACTGCCCATTGACCTCCTTATCTGTGTTTATTCAACTCCTGTTACATGTATAGACCACAGAGTACAGACTTATGACGGTTTACATGTTCACAGCCTAAACATTCTAAAAAAACCCTGGCTTTCAAGGTCTTGTCTTGGTCTCTGAGTGAATGGAGGTGATGGATAATTGATATATAGTGTGTTTTTCTTAAACCTACTGTGATTTCCTAGAGTTCAAAGCTGTTTCTCATAATTTAAGGTACATTATTGGCACAATATGAAGTAAATGAAGAATGTGATAAACTGCCTTTAATAACAGCACTCTGTGCTTGTTTAAGGGAAAAAAAAAAGAGTGATAAAATGGAGGCTGTTTTCTGCTTAGGGGAAAATGAGGATTGTGAAATGCAGCTGCTGGGTATTCTGTTTGTGTGGTGACACTTCTGTATGAGGCGCCTGTCTTCCAGTGGTACTGATACTTTGGTTTGCCCTTGTAAACCAAGATTTGTGTTGGGGGTGGAGGGAAGGGTATGTAGTTGTTGCCGTTTAAGCTGGCAGGCAGCTAAACACAAAGCTCACTCCCCCTCAGTGGGATGTGTGAGAGAATCAGAAAAAAAGATAAAACTCATGGCTTGAGATAAAGACAGTTTAATAGTACAGAAGACGAAGGAAAAATAGTAGTAATGGTAAAAGAATATACCAAAAAAGTGATGCACAATGCAGTTGTTCACCATGTCCTGACTGATGCCCAACCAGTCCCCAAGCAGGAGGCCACTGTCTCTTGGCCAACTCCGCCCTACTTTGTAAGCTAAGCATGATGCCATATGGTATGGAATGTCCCTTTGGTTTGTTAGGGTCAGCTGTCATGTCTGTGTCCCCTCACAACTTCTTGTACACCCTTACTGGCAGGGCCATATGAGAAGCTGAAAAGTCCTTGGCCTAATGTGAGCACTTCACAGCAACAATTGAAAACATCGGCATGTTATCAACAGTATTTTACTACTAAATCCAAAACACAGTGCTATACCAGGTACTAGGAAAAAAAATAACTAATTTCTAGATAAAACCAAGATGGTAGTTACATCCCTTGTGGCAGTCATTGTCTTACAGAGTTACCATCATTTTATTTCATGTGTTACATGTTCATGTCTCACCTAGTGGGAGAGATGACTATCTCTACCTGCACCTGCCTGCCCACACAGCCAGCAGTGAGGATCCCCCAAGAGCTTATTTTACCGGCTTCAGGTTAACAGGTTATGAGGCCAAAGCCCCTCTGTGCAAACTGTGTTAGGGGGCACTCATGTGATCCCTTTTACCAGCAGAGCCATGGAGTCGGTTGATATTCGGCACAGATACAAAATAATGTTCCCTCAGCCTCTGTTTGTAAGAATCTTCTTGTTATTTCCCATGGCAGATTAGCAAAAACTGCTTTGGAGTAGTTCTTGCCAAAATCTATACTCTTGGACCTTTGTCAGAGGCACAACAGCAAACAGCATGAGAATAACCTCTTATAATGCTGTTACTGTCCCACACATCTATCTGCAGCCCTGATGTTTCTTGATTCAGTTAGTATCTGGCAACTTGACTGTCTCAAATGGTGGAGGAGTTTTCTGTGTGGGTTGCATGGCTCTTCTGTTGCTTTTTGATTCTTCCAGCATCTTCAAATAACTTGGCATGAGGTACTTATCTGTGTTGTCTTGGAGAGTCTTGTTTACTCTGAAATCTGGAGTACCTACTGAAAATAGCACATGCATGAATCTGTCGCACTAAGAGTGCTTTATGATTCTCACTTCATGCAGAAGAACATGAGGCTTGCCATTTTTTTCTCTGCAAGCTTGTTACCTCATATTCCAGGGATAAAGAATAGTTGCTCACAGGAAGAAGAGGAAGTAAGTCTGTCTTAGGGCAGGCTGTTACAGTGCTGTTAGATTCTGCCATGTTTTGTCAAGGAAAAGGAGGCTAGGGTGAACTGGGTTACAAGAATAGGAACTTCAAAATATATAAATAAATAAAATCATACATTGTGCCAAAACACAGCTTCTGAGTCATCAAATTCCATCCCTGCTGTCATTGACAACTGCATCACATAGTTGTATTCATAAATCTATGAGGCTTACACTCAAAACATCTTTCTGTTAGACTAGAGGAGAATTTAGAGATAACCAGATATTCTCTTCTGTTGTTATTTAGGTCAGCTAAAGCCAAAGTAGTGGATGTATCTCTGCACTGAGTTCTTATATTAGTAAAGACTGAATTACTGTGAATTTTTGGGGTCAGTAGTGACAGAATTGGAATACTGATCTGAAACCAAAAGCACTTACACTGGCGAAGAAAAAAATCTTCAAGTCAACAAATACAAAGAAAACTAAAAGAAAAGAGCAAGAGAGACAGACAAAGAGATTGAAAAGACAGGTTATTTTCATTCAAAGCTGATCAGAACCTCTTTTTATCTTGTACAGTTTAGCTGTGCATCATTTCCAATACCATGATATTTAGACACTCCTGGAGTGATTTGTGTCCATACTCTCTGAGAAATTGCAGAATCCTTGTTGCTAGCCAGGACATAATTCTGTGCTTATAGGGGAGCAGTCCTACTGTGCATGAGAGGCTTCTTCCTTTGATGGTATTTTCTGTTGTTCCTAGACTCATGCACTGCTCTGTTACTATCTGACCAAGCAGCATTATTTAAATCATGTGTTACACTTAGGTGCCGTTACTCCATACATCAGCTTTTGAGTTTTGCCATCCTTTCTTGGGTTAATATGATATATGATAGACCAATTCTATTAGTTTGTTTTTGAAAAGAAACTCAAATATTCGAGTATTACTGTTTCTTGTACAGGGTCTTACAATATTTGCTAGTTTCCTTCCAAGGTATTTCCTGTTTTCAATAAGGAGGTATCTTGATATAATTATTCTTGGCAGGACTTAAAATTCAGAAATCTTAGGGGTTTTTTTTAGGTTATCTCGAAGTGTCTGAGGAGTATATGGATTTACTGTGCATTCTGTGAAAAGATGTCTGAAGCAAACTTCAGTGAGAAAAGAACAGCTTGAATATTCCTGTGTTTTTTAGGAGTAAAGCTTCCCAGCATAACTCTAAGCACAGAGTCTACTAGTCTACTTCATCCAGGATAACCTGTATCTGGTTCATTGTGTTAAGTCTCCCTGTAGCATTTCTCCTATCAAATGTCACTGCAAGTAGTGCGTCAACTGCCCCCAAAGTGTCTAACAGTGGTGGAGAGATGACTCGTCATTTCTGCCTGGATGATGACTTATCCTTTTAGCAGCTGTTCACTTCAGGCTGTTGGAAGGAAAGAGAGATGGAGAAGTTACAGTGGTTCTCAGTCCTGGGAAGCTGCAGGGCAGAATTCTTGTTCACAAAATCATCAAATGGTTTGAGCTTGGAAGAGGTCTTTAGAGGTTTTCTAGTTCCAAGTTCCCCTGCCAAGGGCAGGGACATCCTTCACTAGGTCAGCTTGCTCTAAGCCTTGTTCCACTGGCTTGACTACTCATTCAGGAGTATGTTACCTCAGAGTACCTTTAGAGATATTCTTGCCCACGGCACCTGATACATATGGTAGGTGTTTTTATAGAATTTGCCTGGGGATATCCTGAACAGTTGTCTACCCCTTTGTATTTTCTGAGTTTAAATGCTTTTTATTTGTACTGTATGGAAGATTAGATCATGAACAAAACCATTTTTAATTCAGTGTTTACCAGCTGAAGGTAATGAACAATGACGTGCAAGCAGGTTGTGGTGATTTGAAGTAGTTTGTGCCATCTGACCTGCTGCAGCTCTCAGTTTACACTCAGTTTTTAAGTAAAATAATGATAAAAACTAAAGTAGTTGGAACTATCTTCCTTGATTATCTTGAAGCCCAGCTGCTGTCGAAGATACTAGCCTCTTCATGTGCAAGTAGAAAACAGAACTGATGATATGGAGAAGTTGCTTTTCTCTTGCAAGTGGTAGTTGCAGGCAGAATTCCTTCCAGTACACTAATTCAGAACATGAAATTAAACATTATTTTTAATAGTTTTAGGGAACCACTCAGTTTAATTCATGTATGTGATTTTTTTTTTTTACTTTTCATAATAAAAGCTTTGACTGTTTATATGCAGGCGTGTTTATTATCAGGAAATTTACAAGACTTGAGACATGCAAGTGCAGTAGTATTAATTAAAACAATATATTGAAATGCTAGGTAAAATATTACAGAGTACATGAGCCACATCTCAGCACGTAGAAGAGCAAAGATTTCTTGGCTAGTAAAATAAAACAAGCTCAAGGACAAATCTATCATGTTTATCTTACTGCAGTGCTACTCCTTTTCGTTCAGAAAATGTTTCTGTACGAAGTAATTCTAAAGGTCAAACTGGTTTAGATGAGATGAATTGAATTAATTCAGAACCATAACAATTAATTCAAAACCACTTCTCTAGAAATTCAGCTCTTGGGAAAGTAGATAAACAGACTCCTGAAATTCACATATGGATTATTTGTATATCATATTTATTTGCACTATATATATTTATATATAGTATTTCCATATAGATGGCAGCACTCTGAAATATGAAGTTAATGACTAGATCCTCTGTTGATGTAAAAATGCATAGCTGCTATTCAGGACAGTAGTATCAAAGAGCAGCAGCCTATTGCATCTTGGCCTTGGTTTCTAAACAAGATGTTAGGGGCCTTGCTGTCCTGTCTGCTGTTAAATACTCTATTAGCTGTCATGGATTTTAGAATTACATTTAACTTTCCAAGGACAATTATACTCGAGGGGAAAATTCTAAGAACAGTGATTCAGGATACTATGTGGGAAGTATGTAGCTGAATTTCTGAAGCCATGCTGAGGCTTTTACCCTGAAAATCATGTTATAGAATCTTTTGGAGTCAAAGTAAGCAACAGCAACGTTCTAGTTTCCAAGATTTTCTATACAGAATGTGAGACAGCTGAATGGACAAAGATTCATAGGCAAAAAACAGATTTGGTCAATTTACTGCTCTTCTTTATAAAGTATACCTGAAGAATTTATATTTTTTTTAATGAGACAACAGATGTGTGACAACTCTGTCAAAAGCTGTAAGAAGACTAAAAGCATGGGAAATGTTGATTTACAGAGAGGGTGTCATGACAACTTTACAGGTCATGATTCCTTACTGTAAAAGAAAACAGCTGGACTTGTGATAAAATTCCTTGTTTTCTTATGCCTCTTTCTTAAAAAGGCATACCCCACAAAATACATATAGCTGAAATAGTATAGCACTGGTTAAAAATGTTCTGTAAGATTTTTTCTGACATCTCAATCCCCAGTGGCATGTTATGATTCCTCCATCCAATTTCTGGTTTAATTTTGGTTTAATTTTCTTGGACTTTTTGGTTGTGGATTGCTGTTTCACCTCTGCATTGGCCCATATGCGCTGGGGGGCAGACCACCTTATTTTCAATTATGTGCTGAGTGCAAACAAAGGGAAGCATTAAGCAGCCTCAGAGTCTATAGCACTTCAGGGGTCTGAATACTGGCATTAGGTTTCCTGCAGAGCAGTCAGATTCCTTGGTGGCTTCAGGCAAGTCCCTTAGTCTTAACTTTGCTGAATGGTCCCTCCTTGTCTAACCCTGCTGTGTGCTGCCTTCTCCCTCATTCCTCCCCATCCACAAGCTGCTTAGCACCTTTTGACTTTTATGTGGCTCAGTAGTAGCACTCACTTTGGTGAGATCACTTGAAGTGTGGAAGGTTGGAGTTTCCATAAGCCCATGTTGAATCAGGACCATAGATTGTGAACTCCCTCAAAACCTGGGATTGCTTCCATTTGTATATATTACTTTGCACTTTGGTCCTAATCAACATTTCCAGCTGCTTGTATATTATAAATAACTTTCCTGCCTATGCATTAAATACCTGGAACCCACTGGAATACTGCCATGAATGCTGCCTTAAAGAGAAACCATGTGCAGATTTACTTTTGAAGTGTGCAGGAGAATTTTTTGTATGATTGTTTCAGTTTTCAGATGTTTGTCAATGGATTCTGCAGTCTCCCCAGCAATCTCTGAGCAGATGTAGTGAACTGTAGTTTAGAAGATGGGTAAGAGAAGAGAGAACTTAGAGTCTGACAGAGAAATTGAGTAAAGTGTATGTGTAAATGGATAGCATACTAAAATGAGAGTAATTAAGAGGTTTGCCTGAACCACTGCTAGCTGAGAACATTTTTATAAGGCAGAGTTTCTGAAAGTAAAAGAAAATAAACACAAAAAAATAAAACAAAGAAACAAAACCCCAACAAACAAACAAACAGACACTGAGGACAGTAGGAAAATAGAGGGGAGCTGTGTGCAAGAACATGCAGCACTCTTATCGAGAAGTTTAATCCAGACTGTGACTATTGACTTCTGCCACAAATACTCAGCTAATACCTGCAGTGTCATTATAGCAGCAGTTCCCATTCCTTTTGGATAGAAACCCACACTTCTAGTAATTGTTTTTTCTCAGTCAAAGAGGACCATGACTGGTAATGAACCATAGAAGAGATGGGATATGGCATTGCTTCATTTCATTGGTGGCTGTGCTGCTTCCTTTTTTTTCTTATTACTATTGAAGAGAAGAGGAAAGGTTTAGTAATGGAACAGCATTCTTCTAATGTGCCAAAAGTGCTTGAAAGTGTGTGCCTCTAAACTTCCTTATGGGAAAGAGAAATACTGTTGCTTTGAGAATAGATTTATTGAAATCTCAAGAGAAGAGACTTGCATCCTTTTTCATTCTTTCAAGAGAAGCTTTATTTTGTTTTCCTTGCTCGCCCTGCTTTCCCCAACGAACTGCCAGTTTTTAATTCAGAATCTTCCTCCAAACTAGGAAATAACAGAACTACTTTTTATTTTCTTGCTACTGGTGCCAGCAAAATGAAAAAACACAGCACATTGGGGCAGCAGGTGTCAGATTGGCAGTGTTGGCGAGTACCATGTATTGGGAACAAACATCAGAAAACCTGAATTTGTCCCAACATAGAATCAAACAAGAGAGATCACATCCTTGTCTGGTTATCCTCTGGAAATACAAAATGTGTAGCACCTCCAAATACCTCATTCCTGCATGTCACTTTTCCTGCTAAGACTTCTAAGTGTTTTGGCTTTAGTTTTCTTTATTTTGGTGGTTTCTGGTTTTGCCTCCTTTCCTGAAAACTGCTATTGCTTTGTCTTCCCCATTCATATTCTTTTTTTCTTTCTTTTTTTGCTGCATGGAGACTCTCTGCTGTACAAGTGTAAGTATTTTTTTAGCTCTGCTGTTTCTGGCCTACTTGTTTATGGTTTTGTGCTCCATTTGCCTCTGTACTGCCTTGTGAGTCTCCTGGGAGACTGTAGTGCTGTCCATCTGTACCTACAAATGAAATAGGCAGTGGTTCAGGGATGATGTTGGATTTACAAAAAGGTTCAGCTAATGTAGCATCTAAATTTAAAGGATCCTTTGGCTTTAATAGCAAAGCAAAACAAAGTGCTGACTGGAGGTATAAGCACAAATGTTACTGCTTAGAAGGAAAATATGTTGATTTGATTTTATATTCAAGCATCATCCAGCTTAATGAAAGAACAGTCCTGAACATATTCTCAAAGCTGAAAATCCGTATGTTGTTTTGCAGGAAGGAGGGCTGAAGTGAGTCTGGTTGAGGAGCTGAATTTGATAGAGAGAGCAGCAAGTTGTTCATTAGTTTGTTTGAAATCTTTTGGAAGGGAAGTGACAGGAGAGTCACAGAGCATCCCTGTATCTAATAGAGTGGAATATAAATTACTTCAGAGTAGGAGGAGAAAAACATGGAAATAAGCACATCCCTCAGCACTGAGAGTAATTTCAATAATCTGTATAAACAAGAAGAACAGAGTGTCTGAGACCCTGTTGCTAAAAGTACTTTGTTTTCTCACATTTGCAACAAGAATGATTTTAGCTTTGTTTTTTTGTTGGTTTGGTTTTTTTTTTCTTTTTAATTCCCAGGGTACTAGTTTTCTTCCACAGTTGGAAATGCAATTTCAGAAAACTCCAGAGAGCTCAGATAGTTTTGAGAAGACAGTCAGAAAGTAAGAATCTGGAAAAGTAATCATGGGAAGAGATCCTAGGAGTTTAAGTTATCATGGACACAGTAACAGTGTCTGAATAAGCTTTTATTTGGGAGCATGATGGAGATTGCTAGCTCCCATCTACTGCAGATGGGTGCATTTGTGAGGCCATCTCCAGAGAAGGTGGCAGAGTTGCACCCAGATTTCCAAGAGGTCCTCCCAAAATCCCGACATGCAGCTAATATTTTTATCTGTTCTGCCAAGCAACCTACAGCGTGCTCATGGGAAAAGTAGTCAAAACAAGGAAGAATTTCAGGAAGTGGACTGCTAGAATGGCAAGTCCCTGGAAGTTGTGGAAGAAGTGAAAGAGGGGAGGGTAACTCCCCTGACAACTATTCCTCTGTAAAAGCCATGAGTGAAACATAAGGAAGGAGAGTGATATATTGTGCTTGTGGGGCCAGAGGTGGTGGGAAGGCAGAGGGCATGTGTCTGCCAAAGATGTATTGCTTCCATGAGCTATGGGAAATGGGGCTTGGGCTGGGGAGTTCAGATATCTCCTCTAGTAATGACATGTGCCCTGCTGCTGTAGCATACTGTGTGGTGCTGAGATATTAAGCAGAGATTAAGCCTAATATTTTGTAAAAAGAGAGCACTGGCCTATTTAAATTAATGCTTTGACCCATTTTGCTCTATGTGTGATCTAGAAGGTTCACTTGGCAAGAAGCCTTTCATCTGTGCACTTCCTAAACAGACTAGAAAACAGAAGGTTTTCAAATAAAAATGTGTGTAGAGCTGTTATTCATGCTGTTAAAGCAAATGGGAAGCATCTCTATCCCTCTGCCTTTATCCCCAGCAACCAAGCTGCTGATGAATCATGCCAGGCTGACAGTAAGTTATAGCAGTGATCCAGAGACTGGCTTATGGTCATCAGCACAAGCTTTTCAGGGTCATCTGGGGGCATTTTCTTGTTTGGGGAGGAAGATGAAATCTCTGTTCCCAGCTGTGTTGGGAGATTTTCAGTCTTTACACAGGAACCTCAAACTTGCCTTGCGTTTTTTCACATTGGTGTCGTGGGCTGATCCAGCTCTCAGCTTTGTCTGTGTTCATCTAATAGCCACTCTGGACACTGGCTGTGGCTGTGTAGTTACTGAGTGACCAGAGGTCTCCTGTCATCCTTGTTTCTGTCCTGCTTTCTGATCTTCTTTAGCGCATGAGTTGCTGTATTATCCTACTTGGTGTAACTTTCAGTTACATCACTAAAAAATCGAGAAACAGACCAAAATGTATGCAAATATACCTTAAAAAGAGAAATGGGCTATGTCTGGAAGTGTCAGGACTGCTGATTGTGATTCCTAATTGCTGCCTTCAAATGCTGAGCTGTTTTGACTCTTCGTTACAATAGGTGTGGATGCCTTTGGTTGTTTCAGGTTTGGATGATGGATCAGCAACTGTTGAGGTGTGCAGTTCAAGGACTGCCCAGTTGCCTACCTGTTGCACAGTCCACTGCAGTTTTGGCTGAAAAAGCTCAGCACCTCTCCAGCCACTTGCCACTGAATATATTATATTTAATTTATTGGTAATTCTGAAAGTAGCATCTGACTTTTTGATGCAGCAACATTGTGCCTCCTCATTAGTGTCTGCTCAGGTGGCTAGCTACTTCCTGTCTGATCGTGAAACTGTTGTGTCATTTTCTGCTGGTTGTCAGATGTGGAAGTGGAAACCAGCAACAGCTGAAGGTGTATCTTTTTTCCCCAACAATGTGCATGGCAGCAAAAGCAGACCTGCTTTGCTCAGGAAGTGCTATAACTGCCTGCTCTGTAGTCTTCAAGCCCCTTTCTCATCTTGAGGAGATGGGGAACGGCTGTCCTGTCACAAAAATCTGTCATAACCCTGAACATGTGAGTAGTGGCACAATAATCGTCGTGGTTACTTTGGGAAAATGAATTCAGTACATGCAAGTCTATGCACTGAACTTTCCCTACATAAAAACTAGCAAATATTTACCTTAAACAGTTCTTGATTTGTCTGAAATGTCAAAGCCAATTCTGTCTTTTCTGGCTTATAGAAAATTGATGCTACTAAACCTTATTAACAATTTTATTAATGAGTTGCAAGCCATAAGGTCTTCCTGGCTGATACACCGTAATTTGAAGCCACTAGGCTTCAAGACTAGCAAGTAAATGGAATTATTAGGGTATCACTGAAGGCTGCATGTACAACTCTGCCACAAAAGGAGACTGTCTTTGCAAATTCTGAGTAATTTTAAATTCTCTCTCAAGAAAACCTGAAGGTCAGCTTTTAAACAGTGTCTTACAATGCTAAGCTATTTTAAGAGGTTCAGAATTGGTGACAAGCATTTCCTGAAGCGAAGTTGCCTTTTTTTTGCCATGCAGACTCTCAGTTTTGAGTTCAATCAAGAAAAGAAAGGCAACTGTCTTCCAAAAGCAACAAACTTGGCTCTTAAGTCTGGGTATTTGTGCTCTTCAGGCAACATACTCCTTTTTTGTGGGGACATGAAGACGAGAAGATGAAGTGCATAATTCAGTAACTATGCTGAGTATACGCTCCTGCTGCTCCTGCTGACACAATATTTTTGTTTTTTGAAGAAGAGCTGTGTGGTTCAAGGCTCATTTTCCTAGGAAAGTTTGGTGAAAAGTACAGTGGTGTCCAGAGGCATAGATCCGCAGTAGCATATCACTAACAAATGAAGTGAGGAATATTATTTTATATCAAAAATAAAAGCCAGAACAAGGGATAGATTATTCCTGGTATTGTCATTAACTGTGCAATCCTGCACTAAAGTAATTAAGTCTTTTGCCCCTTGTGAGCTCAAATGCAGAGGTGAAGTTTTAATAGTTCAGATGTGGGCAACAAAGAGTTACTGGTTGGAGAGTTGCAATAATCATCTTGTATACAGCCTACAGTTTTAATGAGAAGATTAAACTACCTCTCTGGTTCTGTTCAAAGTCAGTTGAACAAAATGTCAATTTAGAAAAAGTTCTGAATGTTTAAGAAAGGGATTAAAAACCTATTATCTTCTGGTGTTAAGTGCAACCAGATCTTGAAATTATTCTTAACCTTGAAGAACTGATTTGTTGTAATTTCTCCTGTCCCCTGAAATAATTTTTCTTTTGTTTTATATTGATAGATGACTCCTAAATCAAAAAGGAAAAGCATCCACAGTAGAATGCTCCGGCCAGTGTCCAGAGCTTTTGGTAAGTGAGAATTTCGTAAAAGCATTTTGCTTCTTTGCTTGCCTGATGCAGTTCTAGGTAGTTCTTGATTGAAAAGCAGAGGTGATTCTCTCTCTCTCCCTCTGGATTGCATTTGAGGCCCACACTGACTGCTTTGTTTTGTGACTGCTAGTGTGTTTGATGAATGGGTGCTCACAGTGCTCTATCTGCTCACAGACATGTTGTGGTTGAGTTCTCTAAATGTGCTTATAATTGTTTGCCACAAAAGAGAGGAATGGCATTGTCTTTTGTTTTAAATACCATGTCAAATCTAATTAGAAAGTTTTGATTTCTCTTAGAAATGGAATTTGATCTAGATAAAGCACTGGAAGAAGTACCTATCCATATAGAAGACCCACCATTTCCTTCCAGCAGGCCAGACAAGCGGACTTCTGGATTCATTTCAGAGCTGCCATCTGAGGAAGGGAGGAAACTGGAACACTTTACAAAATTAAGGCCCAAAAGGAATAAAAAACAGCAACCCAGCCAAGCAGCAGTGAGTCTACATTAAAATATTGTTGGCAGTGTCATGTGTTGATTATTTTTTTTCCATGAGTCAGGTCTTGCAATGTAATGAGGACAAGTGTTAAAGTTTTAAAAGGCATAAGCAACTACTTAATTTTCCTTCTGGTATTCATGTCTTTCAATGTGCTATCCCTATTACAAGCTTTTTGTCTTGTTTGACGCAGCCTAAATCCCAGATATGTTTTGTCCTTTTTTATTTTGCTTTTTTGTTTGTTAGTTTGCTTGGGATATTTTTCTTTTCATGGCAGCAGTTTCTAGAGGTACTTGGAGCTTTTACAGGAAATGCACAAAATATCATGACACTTTTCAATTATGTTGCAAGGGTTTGTTAAGTCTTAATCCTTTTTTCTGCCTGCATTAAGATGTGGTAACTTGGCATGAATTCTTATTTCTATCAGCTCTCAGAAGAGCTATTCTGTGACAACCAGCTTCCCACAGCTCCTTAACTGAAGATGGTGTTTGGGCCAGCAAATCTGCATAGTCACAGATCTGCTTTTCATGCTGGAGCCTGCCTCAGAAAAACAAAACAGAAGAGCACTGTCTGTTTACGAAAGGCATTGGTGTGAACTCAATATATGTGCATGAAGTTCCTGCAGTTCCATTTCCTTGGTGTACCACATCAAGAAAGATTTATTTCTCTGATGATGTGTCCTCAGGGTATGTAAGGACAGATGTGGAGGAGTTACAGAGTTATCTCACAGCAACAGAGCACAGCTGATAGGATAAGTAGCCCTTATCAAGGAGCAGCCATTGCTTCTCTGAGTTAGTCTGCCTGGTTATGAATGCCTGTGGCTTCTTCTGCTTCTTCTTGAAGATTGTGAACAGAGAGTATTCTTAAAAATTTCCCTAATACTTGGAAAGATTGTATCAGGCAATAGAGTGCATTTTGCACCACTTGGAAATGGAGAAACCTTCAAGCAAAGGAAATGTTCGAGCCAACTTTCTATTCCCTTGTGTTCTAAAGGGAAAGTTAGAGGTAGCAGGAGGATGGATTTGTTTCTATGTAGGGAAAACACATCTGTGTTTACGCCTTCCAGTTCCAGTGCTGCAGAAAGCACATGCTTTCCCAGTTGCTTCCAAAGCCACTCAGCACATGCTATGCCATCAGCACAGGGATATGGAAAGTGTGGGGATATGGGAGGGGCCAGTCGTGAAACTAGGACATACCTTATTCAATAGAAACAAAGAAGTTACTCCTTGTAGAGGAGAAGCGTTACTTCCTGTGATATGTAGGAATGCTCATCCATATTTAATTAATTAGGAAATTGGGAATTTATTTAGTCTCAGAAATTGAAAGGAGCTTTTTTACTTACACTCATTTATCCCTGTCTTGTTTTTGTGAACCATTTAGTTCCTTGATAGTTCTAATCTCATAACAAGTCCAAACAAATTTTTGACAGACATAAGATTTTGTTTTGATGCTTTTGAAAATGAAACAGCCAAATTTTGAAGGCCAGAGTCATGACTGCACTGTGGCATTGCTTGCAGGGTTGATTTGCTGCTATTTTTTCCACTTTGAGAATACAGAAAACAGTGGATAGGAAAAACACTTGAAATGTAAGAGGCAAAATCTTGACCTTTTCTGCCACTTATAGCATATATGTTGGGTTGATTGCAGTTCCTATTACTTGCATTTAGTAATTTAAGGGGTCTTAGATGATCATGCTTCTCTGGTTTGCTGCAAAACAGATTTGTTCTTTGTAAGATGAAAATTGTAAGAAAAGAAAGGAGAAAATAGAGAAAAAAGGGAGAAATGTGAACTTTTAACTTGAGTTGGGTGGGCAGATGGAAGAAAGATTTATGGTTTTGTCAGTTTTTTTACAGAAATGAGTATTCAGAGGAGGGGAAAAAGAGGAAAAAAGAAAACCTCAGCACCACTCACCACAAAGTAGCTTTAATAATTGTTTATAATTTAGATTTTTGTGAGTTCTTCACCTCATGCGTTCTTCCCTCATGTGTAAAGATTTAGGACAAAAGAGGTGAATCTGTAGTGTATGAAAGAGTTGTGGTTCATCTTACTTTTTGCTGCTTCAAAGGCCCAGAAGGCTTTCTTTTAAACTTAAGCTAGAAAAGGGATTAAAAAATGGCAAATGAAGACAACACTTTTTTTTGGTTTGTTTTTTTGTTGGCCTCCAGTATCAATATTAAGTGGTTTCTCACTTCTGTTAAAATGCATCAGCCACTTTTAGTTTGTGTGTTTTGGTTGAGATACCAGTGACATCAGCAGTGATAACAGGCTTTCGGCTGAGGTGGTCACTGGTGTGACCAACCCAGACCTTACTGTGTGCATTGCTACCTAGTGTCAGATGCTACAGCTAAACAAGTTCTCTACCGAAAATGCCAAAAGTGGATGAGTTGGAAATCAGATAAATTATTGTGCTTCTTAGAATAAAACTGTTTTTTACAGAAAATCTGTTGCCAGTTTGACTGGCAACAAAGCAGTTGTTACCAGATGGGCTCTTTTCAGATCAGTATTAGATTGCTACAGTAGTTATAGATAAAATATTAAGTGTTATCTTTGACAATTAAATACTAGACTTCTAACAAGGTTCAGCCATGGAAAATAAAATGTTTCATGGTTATCTCAAAGCATTAGTTCATATGAAGTCCGTTGTCCGGACTTCATGGACTGGGTTTGATGTGAGCGGCCACTTCTAAGAGTATTTATTTTTCTTTTCAAAGGCATAGAAAAGGGTATGTACTCAACCACAAAAGGGAAGCTGGGATTGCTCTGAGTTGCAGTGGAAACTAGGCGATTCCTTGATTTGAATTGTTTCAAATTACAAAGCCTGCTATTTAGTGTCAAACTGATTGTTGGTCCTTAGTACTACCAAGAATACAACTAGGTTGGGTCTTGTGGAGTCCTCTGGACTAAAACATTTCTATATGGCATTTAAATTTCAGGAAGTCTCTTTACAGGTAATAGAGCTTTTGTATTATCAAAGCCATGTACAGGAGCTAGACCACATAAGAAATCCTCCCAGGAGACTGCTTGTTTCATCTTCAAGAGACTGCAGAGTCACTAGCTAATCTTCACAGGGCCTTTGCAGTTGACAGGTATTTCTCAGCCAGCCTGGCTTATATGCCTCAGGTCACCCATATTCAAAATGTAGGCATTGAGGCCAAAGACAGGGAGCAGGTTTGCCATTTTTAGACATGGAGCAAAAATCTATTTGGTTCCTGAAGCAATACACCTGATTCTGTATTTAGAGTCTCTGCTTTTGGAGATGCTGGATTGAATGAATTATAAAAGGCTCTGTTAGCCTGCTTTAGCTCTGTTTCTAAATCTCTACGTTGAAAATACAGAGTATATGTTTTTCTCCAAACAGGGAAACAACTGGTTGTTGAAAGTACTTTCTCTTCAGGTCACCACTTGATCAGGATTTAATTTTTCTGGTTTTATGTGTGGGATTTTTTTGTTGTTGTTGTTGTTTTGTTTGTTTGTTTTGGGGTTTTTGTTTGTTTTTTTTGTTTGTTTTCTTTTGGTTTTGGTTTTTTTTTTCGTTGGTTGGTTTTGGTTGTTTTTTTTTTTTTTCTTGTGTAACTGAACCAGTGCTCTATTCTTACAAGCCCAAGGCATTTGGTTTCTGGCCTCATGCATTGCAGCATCCGATTTGTCACTGGTGGTTTGAGTTACTTTGTATTTGATGTAATTGATGAACTGGCCTGACTAAAGCGGGGACTCCCGTGGTGATTCTGTTGCCTGCACTGAGATTTGGTTTGCATACACGATTTTTATAATGTCTTAACTCTTAATTATTATCACTGGAACAAACATGCTTAGATTATTATATACCAGAGAGAGTTTTTTCTTCTATCAGGTGTCAGCTGGAGTACCTCCAGAAGGGGATCAGAATGGCCTCATGGGGAGAGTGGATGAAGGCGTGGATGAGTTTTTCACTAAGAAAGTGACAAAAATGGATTCAAAGTAAGTTCAGAAGTTTTTTTAGAATAGTAAAAAAAAAACACAAAACAAAAACAAAGTCCATCTTGACAGCTGGGCAAGTAGCACTTTTAAGCTGTACTTGGCTTCTGTTCTCAGTATCCAGGGTTGGTGGTGTCAGTCAGAAAATCCTTTAGTAGCCAAGACATTGTGAATTCAGTTACCCATCCTTAAAATGGCTACATTGAAATAAATTGCTTTAATATGCTATGGGGGGGGAGGGATTAATGACTAATGTGTATTCTTATAATTCAGTTGACTTCATTTTACCCTTCAGTGAAGCTCATTAAAGCTGAAGCAGAGCTTTGTATTGGTCAATTATCTCTCCAGTGCTAGTTGTACATGAGTGCGTCTGTTTAAAAAGGACTGCTGTTGGATACAGTGTTGTCATCTACTGATGACAGTAGATGTATCCTGGTTTAGAAATATGTTAAAGACATGTTTGACCAATTTGTAGTATTCCAGGTTCAGGCAAAACATTAATCTGAAAGTTACATTTCTTTCAGCTTTACATGAGGTTATACAGCCTATGAAGTTGCTTTGTGGCTGGTTGCATATTTACAGGACCGTGCATCTAGATATTCTTGCATTCATGCATGTTTATGCTCATACATGCACAAATAATTACGTGACTAAATGTGCAAGCAGGGGTGATTTCCAGGCAACCTGAAATAACCTTTTTTGTATATGTGATATACATTAAGGAAAATAAGTGTTAACTGGTAGATAGTGGTGTCAGGAAAAGCAAATGTTTTAAAGTCACTATGAGTTATAAATGTCTATAGTAATATTTGAAGCCATGTGTAATTTACTGTGTGTAGGGGTGAAATTATGATAGCTTTGAAAAAATGGACTAGCCAGGTGAAGTTCAGGGTGCTCACAGACTACAGCACTCTTCTGTACTTCCCTTGGGTGCCTGCCAGCTGCTTGTTTCAGATGTCCCTGTAAACTTGCACCATCACTGTTTGCCTGTCTCTGGCCATGGCCTTTACTAAGGAGCTTTGCTCTATTTGTGACACCAGTGGCTCTCCAGTTTGAGTACTCTTATGTAGATGTGTTATGCAGCCAGATTGCTCCTCAAGTGTGAGTACTTTGCTCAGAAGATGCCTGTAGAAAATCTTAGTGGCAGGTGGATTGTTTTAGGGGGCTTTTTTGTGGGTTTATTTGGTGGTTGTTTTTGGTTTGTTTTTTTTGTTGGTTGTTTGGGTTTTTTTTGTGGGGTTTTGCTTTTGTTGATTTTTGTTTGTTTGTTTTGGGTTTTTTTTGGTTTTTTTGAGGACAAGCATCTGCACCAAAAAAGTGGCTTCTCTGTTCCTTATTGAGAGAAGGTAGCTGTACCAAGTAGTTCCTATTTCAAGCAGGGCCCTTAAGGAGCAAGGGCTCACAAAAGCTGTGTTAAGTAGCTAGAACAGTTATTCTCCTTTTACTGGAGATGGGCAGACACAAACCAGAGGCAGTACACTCTGGAAATGGAGCAGAATGAAATTGTTTGTTGTTGTGGGTTGACCCTGTGCCCACATAAGCTGCCTTATCACTCCCCTCCTCAGCTGGACAGAGAAGAAGAAAATATAATGAAAGGCTCATGGGTTGAGATAAGGACAGGGAGAGATGCCCTTCCAGTTCCCCTCATAGACAAAACAGTTTTGACTTGGGGAAAAATAACCAAGTCATAGTACAATAATGATAAATAAACAAAATCTGAAAAATACCTTCCGTCACCTCTCCCCACTTGCCAGGATGAACTGTAGTCCTGATTATCTCTTTCTCCCTCCCAGTGACAGAGAATAAAGCTGCAATCAGTTAAATTGCACTGGCTCTGCTGCTACTTCCTCCTTAGCAGGAGGACTCCTCACACTCTTCCCCTTCTCCAGCATAGGGTCCTCTCTCCACAGACCTTGCCACGAACCATCACCAGTGTGGCCTTTCCCCAAGGTTGCTTCCTCCTTTGGGCATCCACCTGCTTCGACATGGGGTCCTTCCCGGGCTGCAGATAGCTCTCTGCTCCACTGTGGTCCTCCATAGGCTGCAGAGGCACAGCTGCCTCACCATGGTGTGCACCACGGGCTGCAGCGGAATCTCTGCTCTGACTCCTGAAGCACCTCCTGTTCCTCCTTCTTCATGAGCATGGTGTCTGCAGGGCTGTTTCTCATATTTTCACTCCAGCTGTAGTTGCACAGATTCTTTTTTTTTTTCCCCGCTCCATAACTGTGTTGTCCTAAAGGCCCTGCCACCATCACTGATGGACTTAGGTTGGCCAGCAGTGGGCCAGTCTTGGAGTTGGTTAGCATTGGCTCTGTCAGACA
Source organism: Formicarius rufipectus (assembly GCA_013399695.1). Classification (NCBI taxonomy): domain Eukaryota; kingdom Metazoa; phylum Chordata; class Aves; order Passeriformes; family Formicariidae; genus Formicarius; species Formicarius rufipectus. The sequence goes on from VXAU01004797.1 coordinate 324,337, forward strand.
TAGGAGGAGCTTCTGGTACCGTCACACAGAAGCTACTCCTGTGACCCCCCTGCTACCAAAACCTGGCTGTGCAAACCAGATACATACATAGACAGCTTTGTTAGAGCTGTCTGGTGTTGGAAACAGCCGGATGCCTGGTGCGGATGAAACAGTTGCCTGTATTCATTGCACCATGCTCAAGGCCAGCACAAGTATCCTCAAGATCAAGGTGTGATCAATGCTATTTGTTGGGTTTTTAATTTAGAGACATCAGTTGATTGGACATAGGACAACATGGGTCATACAAAAGATTGGTTTTGTCTGGAAAAAGTAATTTAGTACTCTTTAAAAGAGAGGGAGGGAGGGAAGAGGGGAGAGAAGAAAAGTTTAAAATGTGTGTCTCTTTCTAGGAGACCATCTACTAGAAGTTCAGACAGCAGTGAGCCTAGTGAAGCTGGTGACGAGAAGAAGAAACGGGACTCAAGAAAGAGTGGCTTTCTTAACTTAATCAAATCAAGAAGCTCCAAATCTGAACGTCCCCAGGCTGTAACTGTGGCAGAGGAGCCCTCCTCGCCCAAGGTTGCTGCAAAAAGTCCAGCTTTAGACACAAGCAAGAAGGAGGTAAAGCCTGCAGAGCAGAATGGTGGTACAGAGCGATCCGAGGAATTAAAGACACCAGACTCAATGGAGGAGGTGCAGCCAGATGATGTGGCAAAAGCTGAGAGGGGTGACAGCAAAGGAAGCCCCCAAGGAGGCCGGAGGTATGGCGTGCAAGTGATGGGCAGTGGACTTCTCGCAGAAATGAAAGCCAAGCAGGAGAAGAGAGCAGCCTCTGCTCAGAAGGTGAAGGCAATTTGATTTCTCTTGAGTTATTATAAAAATGAGCAAGAGGTTTCTTCAGGACAGGTGGGCTCGGTTTGTAAGGATTGGTGTCTGGGGCTTGACACATCAGTCCTGCTTTCCAGCAGGGATTATGGTGTTACTGTAAGATGATTGCTCCCTGCTGTGGTGGTTGACCATGAATACCCTGGCCAAGGAGTAGGCTGTACATGTGGAGCAGGAGTTGCATCCTTAGGCCTGCACTTTCTCTCCTCTTATGGAGGAGGTGACATCAGCCCTTATGCTTGATGTCAGGCCATTAAAAACACAGAAGAGGACATGCAATTGCTTGCATGTATTACAGAATAGTTTTTGGATGACTAACAAGCACAACTCAGATATCTCTATATGATGCATAGTTTGTTCACAGTGCATGCTGGAAATGTGCTTTAGAAAAGGTAAAGCCAGGACAGACTTCTTACTGTGCTCCTTGCACACCAGTACCACAGGTTCTTGGCAGAGTTAACTACTACTCTTCTCTTTCAGAAGATGATGTAGACAGATGGAGAGATCTGTTGTATATTATACTATATATTTCATGCAGAGAAGTAAATCTGGCTTCCAGTCACTGTTTACAACTTTTCAGCATATACTTGTCTTGTTGCATTTTTTATTTTTATGTCCTTTTCTATGACACCTAATTATTTTTATGGCTTTGATTTCCGTATTTCAAGTAATAACACTGAAATAAAAGAAGCATACATTAAAAAAATGTCCAGATTCCCTTTGCTCTCTGTAATTTTCTCTTCTGTGAAGTGCTAATGCTGGGCAAGAACTCTGCTTCACTTTGCAAATGTGCAGAATTGAATATCCTTGTGCTCCTCTAAGGTTTTTTGTACCGGCCTATATTGCCTGATGCCCTTTTCCTATTGGTCTTCCCCATTATTATCCTCTGCTTCCTGCCAGTTCCAGTTGGCATATTTTACAATTACCAAAGAATCAGCCTTTTTTCACTTCTCTCTTCCTATTCTCTATTCAGGGCACTCAGATGCTTTCCTTTCCCCACCATTGTCCTCTGTAGTTTGGAAGGTGTTACCTTACAACAAAGCTCATCTGCAAGCTGTATTGTGTTTTCCTTCCTTTAACACATACTAAATTGTTTAACACATACTAATTGTCTTGCTGTGACCAAGCAAGGCAACCAAAAATCCATTTTTACCTTTCTTCATTGTCATAGTGCTTGCCATGATGTGTAAACCATTCCTGTAGACGCCAGAACCTTGTCATAAGCAGATTCAAATTAATGTAGTAATCCATGGATCATTAAAGGGATCCTCAGCATGAAAATGAGTTTTCTAAAGAAATTACCAATTTCCAGCTTTCTCATAGGTTTTAAGAGATGCCTGTGAATAGTCTCATGGATTTCTTTAGCACTAAGTTTTCAACCAAAATGCCATATGATGTATTGTACCCTGTCTGTAACTTATAAAATACCTAACTATTCCAGACTATATGCATTTTTACAACTGCATGACTGTGTATTCTTCATGCTCTTTGGGTTCTTAACACTTGGTATCTACAGTGAGTCAAATCTGGAAGGTCATGACTGAAGTAGAATATTAGTATGTGTATTTTTTTTAAGTGGGGAGGGTAAAAGTCCTCTTTGAGCTTTTGTAGCATTAATTGAAAATTTTAATTTCATCCATTAAAGCAAAAGTTGTTGCCTTTCCCCAGTTGTTTTTCTTTACCACCCTTCACTTTTTTACTGCTAGAAAGGTTATTCCTCTTATTTCAGGTTTAGTTTTCAAGAAAATAATATTATTGACGTAAAAATTTGTATTTATATAATGCAGAAGTATGTCTTTATATATATTACTTAAGGAATGACAAGAAAACTGAACTGAAATAGGAATCTATACACAGCAGAGCAGCACTGTGTTATCTGTTCTTAGTATTGCTCAGAGGACACAAAATTGAATTGCTGTTCCAAAGAATTCTTCACATACTTACATCCTAGGTAACAGTATCAAGTAATTGAGGTTTGTACTTTTATTCATGATATTCATGAAGGTGAAAATCATATAGTATCCTGATGCTTGAGCTGCAGAAGGCATCATTCCACTGCTGTAACGTTGTTTAGGATGGGTATGATAACAAGTTATATCTTCAAATTTATCAAAATTTCAGTATCATAGAAAATTGTATTTTCCTTTAAGGTACAGATGGCTGCTTGTATTCTGAGCTATTTTACATGAAAACAAAGCCAGAAGGAATTTACTATTTCATTCATACCCTACCGCAGTCTTGTTGCAGATACAAGTGATGAGCAGGTGCACAGTAGATGGAAAGATGGTAAATGAGGTTTTGTTTTATTTTGCTTAGAATACAACATGCGAATTGGCACTAATGGTAGAGTCAAGTATGTGCAGATTGGTGTTGCCTCTGGGCACACATAAAAAGATCTTTTAGCTCCATCTAGTGTTACAGACTGGACTCTTAATACCTGAAGCAAGGCCTATGAGCAAACTATCATCCATAACCTGTTTATCACTCTCAGTGGCACTCAGCTCTGCAGTGTTTCCCAACCTTGCATGAATTCCTATTAAAATAGACCCTGGTTGTTATTTTATCTACATGATAAATTCACGTGTGTTAATCTGACTTCTCAGAGTAAGTTTTAGCAGAAAGTGTTTGGTGTTGTCTTGGGACCTTAAGCACTTTGTAATGTGTGCACAGTAGGCAGCCAATCATGCTCACATCTAATTGCATTTTTAAGTGCTACACTAATAGATGCCAGCACTGGCTTTTGTACTTGTCATCTGTGTATGGTCATGTTTCCTCAGTAGTCCCATAAGTAGAGAGGAAGGAAGGAGTTACAGTGTAATTAGTTTCATACTCTCACACAGCTCTCTTAAGTCATTTACTGTAGCTAAGTGTTATGTGCATATCTTCAGTATTTACATAAGAAAACTACTTTTTCAGTGGAAGTTCATGAGAATTTACATTCCATGAAGAGATTGTTAAAAAGGGGGGTGGTTCCAGTGTATGGAAATAAAATCCAGTAAGTGGAAAGTGGTATTCCCTTTAAAAATATATAGCAAATACAATCTTACAAAGAAACATGCAAGTTTAGGAGGTGTGGAAATGAGAATTTAGCCAAAATATCCATGACAGTCAAGAAATAGGAATAAAAACTGAGTTTCCACCCAGTGGTGGAAAGCTTTTACGTTTCTGTGAGCTTTAGCAGTGACTTTGTTTTGTCCATTTGGGCGCTGTAGCTTAATATTCTGCCTCGACAAGTCCCAGCATTTCTAGAGTGCATCTGTTCAGAAGACTCTGTTTGTCTTACACATGGTTTTTAACATTCAGGTGATTTTATACTTAGAACCTGTAGAAATATAATCCTTTAGATTGGGTAGTTACGTCTGCATCTGGGTAGCTTTATTGTACAGGAAGGTTAATGATGATTCTAATAGCATCCTCTCCTTAATGCAGTGTGCCATTTCCAGCACTCACCCGTACTTTGAGAAGAGGTTGGGAGATACCATCACCCTGCCAGGTCTTACATAGGAATGGCAGCATCTCCATCCTCTTCTTTGTTGTATTGAAGAGAGGCTTCAAATTAGAAGCCATGAGATTACGTGAGCAAAATAGAGGTATCAATAAATCTGTGAGGCGTTTCTGCATCACTCCCCAAAATCTTGAAATCCCTGTATTGTTTTACCACTACAGGGTGAAGACATATGGCCAGCATGGATATGTAGGGATCATTTCTTTATGCTTGTATTTAAAATACTATTTTTGCTCTAAATCCATGTATTCTGTAATAAATATGTACTCCTGCTACTTGTAACCATTCTTTTTCTTCCTGCGTTTCCTGTTGTCCCATTTTTACCTATGTGTTGTAGCTAGCAGTCTTTCAGATCATAACCTTCAAAGGGCAGTGATCATGTTTGATGTGCACTGCATGGCACGTGGTGAAGACTTCTGAATGCCATGGACTAGTCAGATCCCAGCGCAAGTCATGCGGAGTTGATGTTGGAGTAGTAGTAGCAGGGACCTGAACATGTCAGCATGACTTATGAGTTGGTATATAACTAAATGATCATCATAACAAATCATTTGCTTTGTTTGCCACACTGTCTGGAAATAGCAAATCAAAATCGATGCTGAAGATGCCTGCAGAAGTCTGCATACTTTTTTAGTTTCAAAAGAATCTCACTTTTATCCCTAGTCTTATCTTTATAAGGCTTTCTATCTTAATATCTCTTTACTTCTATGTGCTTTTTGTATCCTCCCATTGATCCTTCTGCCTAACCTTTGGCAGCAGGTAAGCTAGTAAAAGGAGACTGGTTCTTTTTCAGGTGCTGCACATCTGAGCTTCTCCTGATGAATACACAGGTTTCAAGCTCACTTAGGCTAGACCTGTGATGTGACAAAGTCTCTGCACCTTTGTTGTGTTTTTTTTGAGGACAAGGTGTTAGGAAACCTAACCAAGGGAATGGAAGACTTAGGCAAAATATCAGCACATAAACAAAAGGTCTCCTTCCTTTAGAAGTGCTGAGCACCCAGCAGTGCTTGTGATGGGTAGCTTTAAACACTTCTCAGTAAGTAAGCTCTATTATTTTTTAGAGGAATCCTGTGAATACATGAGTAGTGCTATTTCAGTAGGTGCAGTTTTATCTAAAATAAGAAGTTATTCTTCTATGTAGAAGAGCATAAGATCCGTTCAGCAGTCACATTCAAAATCTAGATCTTCAGAAAAAGACTTCGTATTTCCAACCTAAACAGGAAGTTCATAGATAGGGAGCTATCTTTGGAGAAAAGGCTGCTTCCATCTGGCATCTTCAGTTTCAATTCCTGTACATTAGGAGACCTGTCACATAGGAGGAGGGAGGGTGTAATTACAGCTTTGGTGGGCATGTGGCAGTGTTAGTTACAGATCAGTGTGCTTTTCTTCCCACTTAGCTCTTTCAAGACCTGAAACAGAAACAAAGCGAGAGAATCCACCATTTACTACCTCTGTTTTTTCTGCCTCATGGCTTCCAAAATTTTTTTTTTTCCTGACAGAACCACTGAGCTATATTCATTGCAGGTGTATTACTAATATGAGAACTTTCTTCACTCTTTCAGAAACTTGGGAATGACACATCTTCCAGAGAGTCTTTTGACACAACAAGCTTGGAACGGTTGGATGGAAGTGGTACAGGTACAGTATAAGTTCTCTGGTGTAAACTCTTTCTAAAAATTGCAAAATACCTAACCTCAGAAATCTCATTTCCCTCTTCAGATTCTTTGTCTACAATTGCTAAGCAAAATAGAATCGTACACTCCTATAAGCTTGCTTTTTCATTATGTTGGACGTCTCTTCTCATGGAGTCAGCTTTAGGGCTGAATTTGTTGCTCACTTTTTACTCTTGTTGCCCAGGAGAGGAACTACTTGGTGCAGGTACCTGAGGTGCCTTCAAAAGAATTGGTACTTACAGCACCAATTGTCTCTGCACATGGTCTTTCCATTCCCTTGTCAAGCTGTAGTGCTGGGCCCTGACATGGCAGTGCCTACACTGCAGACATTTCAGGACAAGATGACATTCTGATCCCCATGTATACTTTTGGGACTGGCTGGTGAAGTGTTCAAAAGGGGTTCAACTCTGGCGGTTTGTGTGTGCCACATGAAAGGAGTGGGCTGAACTAGGAAATCCAGGTCTGATTTCTCAGCAGCGGTGGTAGGTATCCTGCAAGCAGAGCACAGAAGGTTGTGCTAAAACACACAGAAGCAAGGCTTGAAAAACATGCTGAAATCCAAATCCAAATGTGGCCATCTTGGTTGAGCATTTCAGATACCAGTTATGAAGTTTTATACATTTCTAAAGCATTTTTTCCAAGTGTAGTCTGAGCATGCCAAAATCTATAAATCAGTGCTTTTAAAGCCTACTTATCTTTTGAGGAGGACCTCATGGACTATGTGTCTCCTGATATCATTTCAGCAAACTGAAGTCAGAGGAGCAAGAATAGTCTGCACTTGGAGCATTGGAGTAGCTGGGGATGTCTGACCCCAACTTTTCTCTGGTCTTTGTCTCTGTATATGACACATTTCACCCCCACCTCACTGCACTGTACTTGCCCCTTCCTTTTGGCCTCCAGCTGTCATTTTTTCTTTACCACTTCTGCTTGAGAGCTCCCCAAGTCTCCTTTTCATTGTTAGAACTGTAGTTTGTCTTCGGTTTGGGCTAATTTATTTTAAATTACTGTGTTCTAGTAATGTTACAGGCCTGAGGTTAGGGAGGCAAGAAAGAGAGTTAATGGAAAACTGTTGGATGTTGTTACAGGATGGTGATGCAGAAGGAGAACAAGTTTGGGGGGTTTTATTCCTTGCTTTGTGCCTGGATGTTGCCTATTTTTTCCTGTATGCACAGGTGGAGAAGGTTGCCTGCTGTGTCACTTGCAGCAAGAAAGTACTGAATGCATGCAGACACAGACTCTCCCTGTCATGCACCCGCACAACTGTCTAGTTTGCCAAAGTTTAGCTCCAGCTGGGCTGAGAAATAGCTACATAAGCTGGAAAAACATATTGGAGGTTGACTTGCAACAAAATGTATCAACACTCCCTTCCCTCCCACTGCCATCAAAGTGTCTGTGCTCAGCACTTTCGTATTCAGTAGGATTTCTGAATAGGAATAGCAGGTAGGTAGGTCAGGTCAGCATCTGTGAGCATGTACTTGGTTTTGCCAAGTACCAAAGCTACCAGTCTGCATTTCAGTTAGGCTTTAATTCTCTTCTGAGAAAAAGATGTGACCATCATTGAAAGTCCTAAGCTAGCACACAAGTTCCAACATTGTAATTCAAACTGCTAAATATAAGCCTTCAGCCTTCTGAAAACTGCAGAGTAGGAAAGTAGGGCAGGCTTTTTGCTTATTAGCAACCTGGAATCCAGCAGGCTTTCTACCAACTTGCACAGCTAGATGGGACTGATTTATTGCTTGAAAGTCACTGTTATTTCATATGTAAATGCTTTGGTTTTTGTTCAGGATAAATAATACATTGGTAAACTTATTAATGTGTGGAAACTGTAATCCAGATACAGTTTTATTAGATAAATCAAAATGTCATATAAAGAATACTTTGATTTGGGCTAAGTTTCAAGATCTCCTCTAGAACCTGCTAAAAGCAACAAATAAAAAGATGTAACCTGCTGGTCACCCACTTGGGATTTATTTTCTGGGCAAGAATTTCTCTGTTGATCTTGGAAACCCGACCTTTTGTTTGTAGAGGCATAAAATAGTCAAGAGCTGTCTTTTCCACTGATCCATCGTTGTTTTCTCAGCAGGTAGGCTGTTCCATCTGCTCCCAGAAATATAAAGGAGTGTTAAGGTCCAACTAGCCATCACCCCAAATATATTAAAAAGAGGGTCATGCAGTTGCCCTCTTGGTCAGTTGAATTACGAAGCTTAGCGTGTGTAAGAATTAGCAGATTTAGATGCTTTTCTTGCAGAGATTTTGAATACAACATCAGGGGTCTTCTTACACACTCACATACCTGTGCAGCAGTGGTATATGAGCTAATGGTGGTATTTTCCACAAAATACAAACTACTGTGCATGGAGCCTTCTGTGGTGCAGCAGACTTTATTTTATGTGTCTATTTATTTCAGCACCTAAACAACAGCAGACTCTTCCAGAGAGTCGATTGGCATCGTGTAAAGGTGACTCCCTCTCAGCATCATCAGAAAAAAATTCAAAAGCTGAACCAAAGGCAGAAGCTGGTGCAAAGGCAAAAAGTTCTTCCAATACACCAACCAGCCCAAAGCCCCCACTGCAGTCAACAAAGCCCAGCCTGGCAGGACGACCCACAGTGCCACAGAAACCACGCTCTGCCTCTCGTACTGGTGAGGAGCTCTTCTGGGCAGTCATTATCCCCAGCTCTGGGTACTTCTGAGTGGTGTTTGGGTGGAATATGGGGGAGACACCTATTGCCACATCACCTGTTGCCACATTTTTTAACATAAAGTTAAACATACAGGGATAAGTTCTTCAGTGTCTTACTCTTGACTTACATCCTTCTTTTCCACCTCCTTTTGCCCTAATTCAAATTTTTTAATGTCATTTAATATTTTAATATCATTTAACCTATGATCCTCAATAGTCAAGTGTGAGAAGAAGCAGTAGTGGCAGAGCTGTTTTGAGTTAGCCTGCTTTCACAGAGGAGGTGAGTGTAGGAAACTACTTCAACATCAAAGGCCCATTGTAGTAGCACTGACAAAAATAGCTATTTTCTCTAAACACCTGGCTCTAAATACTGAAGTCCTTTGGGCTTTGTGGCAGGCTGCACTTAGTCCCTCAAGGAAATGGCTCTTATTCTTAATAACCTGCACAAACCAACTGTCTCTTGCTGTCTGTTTTCTTCTTTAGTCTTTGTTTCTTACTTTACTGGTTTTGACTGGAAATAACTGTAACTGTGCTTTTTTAACCCTGCAAGACTGCCAACTGAATGGCTATTAACTTATTTTCTGTCCTAACCTCCTGCACAGATACTGTCTGAAGGTTTCCAGTGGTGGGAAATACTTTAGCAGATCTCCCACACATTGGTCTGTTTGCTGTCTAATAGGCCAGTGTCACAAACCCTTCTTTCCAAATTATAGCTGCTGCAGTTGAGGGAAATTAAAAGCCAGTTACTGACTCCCCAGTATGGTAAATCAGCTTGTTAATTGCTATTGAGTGAAAAACGTGAGCATGGCCATGTGTAAGAGCTTGCAGCCCTCTTGGCTTTTCCCATACTCACTATTGACCTTAGAATGGTGTAATTTCTGGTAAGGATGAGAGGACAAAGCAATTTTACAGCCTCCTCCCTGTCCTTGATGTGTAACCTGAGCAGTACTTAGTCTCCACACTCCAGTGGGCAGAATGTTGTTCAAATGCAAAATCACCTTTAGGTTTTAGATGGCTTTACATTTATTGATCATTTTAGAAATGGTCATAAGAGAGAGATATGTCAGGTAAGATATGAAGATGAATGCAACAGGAAATCATAGCTTATTTGGTGGTGCTTACTCTGTAAAATAGGCAGTGTTATATCCAAGTTCTTAGGTATCAGAATGACCTGAGCTGTGTTTCTGCCAGTTCTTATTTCCTGAAAAGAGAGTATACTGTTGGTTTTACACAAGAGAGTAATTAACACTCATTATAAGCCAGCTCTGTTGCAGTTCAGTTTCTATCCTAGTACTTGTAGTAACCCACTGCCCAGCCAATGTGATGAAAAAAACAAGCAATCATTCTTTCTGTGCTCTTGTTCTTGCTGTTGTTTCAACAGTGTAGGCAAACAAATGATGGCAAATTTTTGCTAAGTAATCTGGGAGCAAAAGAACACAGCTCAAGTGTCCACAAATTGTCAAAGACTGAATGTGGTTCCTCAATAAAGCACATAACTACTTTAGTTCAGAAATATTTAGCTAGGTTTGCAAATTACTGTGCTCATGCATCTGTTGGCACTGAGCATCTCAAAGCAAGTGGCCTCACAAGCATATAAAATGCATGGAGAAAGGTCCAAGAATTAGTGTATCTGTATATATCAGGTTGCATTTGTTAAGTCATTGCGTTCCTGTACTAAAAGTGAAAAGACTGACTCCTTCATGGTGGCTCCTCAACAGCAAAATAAATTCCCATTAGTTTTCTAGTATACAACTGGATTAACTCTTCATACAAATATGCAATATAGATACTCTGAGTTCCTTGCTTCCTTCTGTCAATGCTAATATATCTTCTCAGTTCCTCTGTTGTGTAGTGTATTCCTTGGGAAGGAAGCATAAAAACAGGTTAAGTAATCCACTGTAGCTGTACTTTCCTACTGTCCAAACAAAAGCTGTCCAGTGGAAGACTGAAAAGATCTTCCTGGAAGGACTGTAAAGATGATGGTCAACCTGCCAAACATAATGCATATCCAGCTTTTTAGAGAAATAAGATATCCAGATGGTTTAAACTATGGATTTGAATTTAAGTTCATGATTTCTTCACAGTTCAGAAGATTAAGTATTTTTCCTGGAGGCATAGTTCTGTAGTCTGTTTATGTAGTTTGTTTCCCTGGTCCACTTTTTTGCCTTTTAACTGATCAGTTCATTATGTGCCAGGACAATAAATATAAATAGAACAAATATTTCTGAAAATCCATCCAAAATTTCTTTCAGCTGTTCTTTACAAATTACATACTTATGTCTTGAAGGAAATTCAGTTGGTCCCATCAGATTCCTATTTGTGCTATGGTCACAGTACACCATAAAAATGCTGAAATTGAGATCTTTGCTTTGACTCCTCCAATTCTTTAACCAGGATTGAGGGCTATCGTGCCATCATTGACATAATGCCATCTTGACATACTGTAAATTCCCAAATCCTTCTTTTTCTGACACAGATTCTGGCTGTTTCTTGTTTGTGTATCATGTTGAGGTTTGGCCCATCGTAAACAGCACTGTTTCTGTGAGGTTCAGTGCAAATGTGACTTTTCACCCCTTTGTTTGTGGTCCTCCACAGAGGATGCTCCAGAGTCTCCATCTGGCCCCAGCTCCCCAAAAGTTGCCCTGCTTCCACCTGTGCTGAAGAAAGTTCCTTCTGATAAAGAAAAGGACGGTCAGAGCAGCCCCTCAGTCCGATCGTTTTCTCAAGAAGGTAGGAGTGATGGTATAACTTGTTCCAGCATGCCCATCTTTGAGTGAAATTTGATGTGTCATTGTCCCCCAATTTGCTATCACTTGAAAGGGAAGAGAGTTATTCATTTGAAGGTGAAATGAGCAAGGGAAGTATATCTGATGGCCTATTCCACATCTCCTCCACCCATCTTCCTTTGATCAAATTAAGTGAAAGTATTAATAATGTAAGTAAGCAATTAAAGGACTCTTGTATTGTGTGTATTATGATTAGTTTGATCTGAACTATGATGCTGATTGGTATCAGTCACACACAGTAATGTGAAATGCAGCTCTGTTGTTCAGTATATTTCCAGGGAAGATGCCATGACTTTGTTCCTTGCTGCCAGCCTGTTGGTCAGTTTGTTCTCCTCCTTTCTCTGGGGTCACCACATGTGCCTGAGTTCACCTTCTCAGGCAATGCATCGCTGTGTCCCAGGGCAAGGCTTGGTACCTTTATGCACAATAATAGGCTGCTGCCTTCTCTTTGCTGATTTTCATATGTGCACTCAATTTCTACTTCTGCTGATGTGTTTTCTTGGCCAAAGCTGGCTCTTAGAAGAGCGAAGGCTTCCTCTGATAGCATAGCATAGGACAGGCTATATGAAGTAGTTGCAGAAATGTTGATCAGTGTGGCATTAGCTAGCACAAGTGATGACATTTGAAATCTGGGTGTGAGACCTCTTTCCTTCCTGGGTCTCTCCTCAAGAAAGACATCTGGGGTGATTCCCATCACTTAAGCTGTGAAACAAAAGGCTGCCCTTTCACTCTCTGACAGCAGATTTTCATAGTGTAGGATGGGAACAAGCAAGTCAAGGCAGCTACCTAATGCTGGATTGTGAAGATTGATAAGTCATGCTGCCCACAGGGACCACTGTTACCCTCTAGATGAGAGATGGGGCAGAGCCATCCCCAAAGCTACATGGCCTGGTCTGTACATACATTTTGAGAAGCTTCTCCCTATGCTAAAGCTATTTTCTTTATGAAACAACTTACCTCACAGTCTGGGTGTTGTGCTCCTTGGAAAACTGTTGCAGTGGTGGCTACCATTTGGTGACTGCATGTCAGCAAATGTGGGGTATTTGTTTTGATTCTCACTTCAGCCACCTGTGTGATGCTCTTGTGCTATAAGGGTACAACAAAACTACCACTATCTCACTGAACTGTGTAGAGCTAGCAGGACACAACACACTTCCATGTCTGGAAAGGGCTGAGTATTCAGATGATCCATATTGCCAAAAGCAACAGGAGTCAGACACCATACTCTTTGCTCCCTTAGACCTCTCCAGACAATTTGGCTTAACATAGGGTTTTCTAATTTGCTCTATATTGCACTGTACACATTTTATCGATAATAGACTGGCTAAAATTGGGTTTCCAGGTCCTTAAGGAGCTGGTATGCTTTGCATAAAATAACTTGGGAAAGAGTAAATTCTGTTTCTTCTTTTTATTCCTTTTCATGTTTTCTTTTTTCTTCATTACTGTTCTATTTTCTCAGTCATTCCTCTGTCCTTGCTCACTGCTGCTGTTTAGGCTAGCATGTTTCTGCAATTGGTGAATCACTGCAAATCAGCCTAGGTTAGTAAACAAAATTGTTTCCTGTGAAACAAAGCTAAAAATTAGATGATACTTGATTATAAAATTGTTTTATGTTAATGAGTTTAACTGTAGTTTGTGGGACAATCTCCAAATACACCTCTTTGCACTGAGCAGCTGCAAGATCAGGCTGCATTTACCAACATACCCAAATAGCTGGACTACATTTAAGCAAGCATCTGGCATACTGATTACTACTCTTTGAACAATGGATTACATGTGTTGGATAAGTGAAATTATTTGTATTACTTTCTGTATATGGGCCTACAGAACATCTTAGGAATATAAATGAATCCTTTTCCTTGCTAGAACAAACAGGAGATTGTCAAAAAAGAGATGCAGTTCATGACTGTGCCAAGCCATCTGGCAGCGTGAAAACCACTCCGGGGCAGTATTCTACCAGTGCAGAAGAGGAAGCTAATGTGCATGGGCAGAGGAAGGCACAGCCAACTTCTGGTTAGCATTTTTCATTTTTCATCAAGATGGTGCTTGATAACTGGTGCTAACAATTACAAAACAGTAATAGCAAAGAAGGAACGAAGTGTGGGTTTATCATTGGATTATGAGCTCATGGGATCTTTCTGTCCCCATGGGAATTACCTAGCATGAAAAAACTCCCAGATAAGAAATATGTGTGCGTTTTTCCTCCATGGCAACACCAGTGACCAGTACCATCTAGCACCTGCAGTCCCTGTGCAGAAGAGCACTCCTTGCAGTCTGTGGTTGCTCAGTGCAGTAGCACTGGCACGCTGCTGTGTAAGCGCGCTGCTGGTAGGCTGTCTGCTGCTTTGTGTGCTTGCACACCTTTTCCAAGATGCATGCACTTGAGTATTTCAAGATACATTTCCGTTTTGAATATTGTTAGTGCCAGTTTCAATACATCACTCACAAAACCATTTGAGACCTGGGGAAATCAGATTGTTTTTTATTACTTTGATTTTCAGTTGCATAAGCAAACAAACAAACAAAACCAAACAAAGACAACAACAACAAAAAAAAAACCAAAAAAAAAAAAAAACCAACCAACCAAAAAAAAAAGAACCCCAGCTGAGCACTGTGCTGCACTGAGGAGCAGCTGTGACTTACAGTGAGTTTAGTCAGCAGGCTATAAAAATATTTGGTTGCTATGTTTTTAAAATATAAAAACTCCTGATCTCAAATGGTACCTGTTTCTATTTGCCTCTTAACTGGTTTGTTTAACGAATTGTTTAAACTTTTTTTCTGAAGTATTTTAATTAGATATTTTAACATCTTATACAATTCCATTTACCCACGTTTATTTTATTTATAAGACATCACATATTCCTTTTGTAACATCCTCAGCCGAAAATTTATAAACCGATTTCCTTTTCATATTGTAGAATCAAGCTTAGTCCATCCAAACTTAGTATCTTCCCTCTATATCATAATCCAATTATATTATTTTATTATTAAATTATATTATTTTAGTTCATTCTAAAATATCTCTCCAATAAAGTAAGTTTTGGAAACTGAGATGCTATCACAGGCCAACAGAAGTCACCTGTGTGTGGTTTCATTGGGCAAGTGTAAGCTCCTGTGACAGAAACCTGCTTGCACTATGTGGACTTAAATGTTTGATATATTTTTCAGTAATTTTGGGGGCAAACTCCCTGCCTAGATTTATCAGGCCATAAACTGAAATGGATACTGCAGGATCTGTTTTGACTTTTGTTTGAAGAGTGAATGGAGGCCAAACAAGGGACAGGTAATTACAAGGACGTGCAGTTGTCAAGAGTGACTCAAAAAATTTCCAGGCACCTATTTCTTTGAAAAGCAGTAGTGTTTTGGAAGGTGGAAATGCCTGAATATTTTTTTACAGGATTTAGGTATCTTAATTCTCTCCAATTCTATGAAATAGCTTTAAAAATGTTTCTCAAAATCCTTTCCTGTTTCCCATCCTGCAAAGCCAGAATAAGAATGCAGTGAGTGTATAGCTGCTGGCTCTCATTTCCTCACATATTTTGTTTTGGCTCACGCACATGAGGAGACAGGTATTTTGGACTCTGGAGGACTCAGCTAGCTCAGCAACATCTCCCCTGGGATCACTCTCTGCATTTCATACATTCCTGCCAGTCCCTAGCACATCCTGCACGATTTTAAAACAGCCACAGAGATGCATCAGTGACAGCCTGCTGCTGGCCTGCCTCTGCTGTGGCTGGAGCTGTGTGCTGGTAACAGGGCAGGCTGTCCCTTCCAGTGGTGAGGCTATAGGTGAGCACTGCATGGGGAAGGAGAGGTGGTGCTTCATGGCCACTGTGGCTGCTGGTGCCTTGTCAAGAGAGGGGTTCACAAACATGATCACGCACAAGTGCAAAGCAAAGACAGATATCCTTACCTGAAATGGTGGAACAAAGAAGGTCTCATAACATTTAAGTTCGTGGGGGTGAAGTGAAATGACTTGCAACGAAGTCAGATTAAATGTGTTTAAAGTTTCATTTTAAGTGGAAATATGAGATTTCTAAAGCTATAAGTCCTTGGGTAATGTCACCCTGATTAATGTGTATAACCCTTTAGTTACCACAGCAGTCATAGGCCACTGATTAGGTCAAGAATCTTAACAAGGTTTTGCAACCTTCTTTCCAATTTTTTTTCAGAGCTTATAGGTTTGGAGAAAACCCTGGCTCTACAGGGATTTGAGAGTGTTGGGCAAACAAAATAGGTACTGTTTGCAATTAGATCATGATAAGTGGGTATGCCCTCCTGCTTTCCCCTTTACCCAGCATGGCAAGGTGCAGAGCCCATGGCCTCATCTGGAAGAGACAATGTTTGGGCTGAGAGCCATGGGTGTCCCTTGTATCAGGGAATAAGGAGGGCATCAGGACCTGGCGGAGAAGGTACTGGCAGTTTGGATAACTTGGGTGCCACAGTGAATGTCTGTCCTGATCAAAACTGCTGAGTCAAAAGGGAGATGTGTCCTGCTAGGAAGACAGAGCTGCCTGGGAAGTGTGCCGCTGCTCCGAGAGGTGCCTTTGGGAATATCCACCTGAGCAATCAGGAGTGTACTGTCTGAGATTGATCACAGCTGGAAAAAAAGAATGCTGTTCTGTTTTAGAAGTGGTAAGAGAAAATATCCAGGTCGTTTCTAACTGTAATGTTTATCCATGTCACGGGGAAGTACTAAGTGACGTATTTCAAGTTTGCCTGCTTGCCAAGCAACAGTGGAATAAATAAAGCTTGTGCAAACTCACTCTCTTCCCTCTCACCTTTTTCTGGCTTGAAGAATTAATGGACTTATGCTACTCCCACTAGTGCAAATGAAATGAGTGGGGTCAGGAGCCAGTCTTGTGTGCTTAAGTGAACTTTTTTTTTAATTTCTTTCCTCTCTCTTCTACAATCATTAGTAAGACCTATTTCTGTTTTATACAGCTGCAAAAAGAAGCCCTGGGCAACAGTCTCATGAGTTCCAGGAACTGAAACAGAGGTCCTTAAGTAAAGATGGTCATCAGGGAAGCAAATCCAGTGACTCTGGTGAAGAAGCAGATAAAGATTTTATTTTTGTTTAGCAATCAGTACAAGTGCTTTGTAGCGCAAGAGCTTTTTATAACAATTGGGGTTCAGCAATCAACAGCCCCTCTAGCCAGCTGCTCTTTCACCACAGGTACATTTCCATGCAGAAAACCTGATCTTCCAATTGTGATTTGAAGTACACTTGGCATTGATTTGGTCCTTAATTTCTGTTCTCTACAATGCAGACATTCCTTTCCATGCCTTTGCCTAAAGCCAGTCATTCTTTCATTTATTCTACTTGAATTTCTCTGAAGCAGCTACAAAGAGTGCCCTGCATTAGGGCATTTAGAAAGCAAAGCAAATTAACTGGATACTGTCTTACACTAATACACTGTACAGCAGGTAATGTGTTGTACTGCTGAATGTAAATGTGTCAGATCTGCACGTGACTTACCTATAAATATATTCTTGCGGTATGCAATTGCACATTGTAATTATATTAAAAGAGCACACTAATAAAATAATTTGTATAGATTATGTATATTAAATGCTTGGGTATGGTTTTTACATTCTCCCATAGGGAACTGCTTTCTTCCTGTTCTCCTACTGTACATAAAGCTCCAACACTTACATTTGTGTACTGTCATAAAGCACAACAGAGAAGGATTTGGATGACGTATAATCATGGTATGCTTCCACATTCATATATTAATGTATATATTGATTGGAATGAGGGCAATTTAAATTTTATTAATATTGGTGTTTTCTAGAGGCCTTCCTCGGTTTTGTCTGCATATTAGGTTCCTTTCAATGTATAATGCTATGAGAAACACAGTTTGACATCTGTAAAAACATTTCAGCTTTTGAGGGAGGGGATGCAAATTTCACAGCTACCCACTTACATTACAGGTTGAAGGGATTTTATTCATATGTATATTTGTAACAATAAAAAAATGATTTTACAACTGACATACTAGTCTTTGTTTTTACAGAACTGTTTGTGGTCTGGTGGTTTCTGCTCTTTGAATGCTGGCATTGTCAGGTAGACAAAGTACGCAGTTAAGATAAACCCATATCATTTTTCTGCTTCTAGCAAAATGCCTGTTGCAGCTGAAAAGGACGCATACCGATGCACTGTCTTGAAATTCTACATTTGTCTAAAATCATTCAGAGAGAGTTCCTCATATTCACATATATATTCTTGATTTATCTGTCACTGCTAAGAACAAAAGACAAATTTGCAAAGAAAAACTTGAAGTGCTTGTATTAGAAATTAAAAATAATCCAGTAATAAATAAAATGCAATTTTTATTCCCATAAGACATGGAAAAGACAACTGCCTGGGAAGTGTAAGTATACAAGATGGATTGTCCTATTTACTGGTTTTGTGGATTTAAGAAAATTAACAGCAAGGGTTGTGGTGTTAAGACAAAAATTTAAAATAGTCTCTAGTTTCCAGAGAAGTTAGTTGCTGAGAATTTCTTACTTATGCTTCATGTCCTTCTCAACAGTAATCTAAGATACTGAGGTACTGATCCTGCTGTGAGAAATCATAGCAATAGAGTGTGCCCGTTACCTGGTATCGATAGGCCAAAGACAGGGATGTCTCAAAGGCTGAAGACAAAGCATGTGTTGGTGCTGTTAAGAAGAAGAAAAGCTATAGCACTGTAATGTGTTTTTGCTAGAGTGTCATGAATTAAATAGACAGCAGTGTGTTTCTATATTAGTTACGAAAAGCTATTCCAGTCTTCATTTCAGGCATCAGTGTGTTGTGGGCAGGTTGAGTGGTGAGAAACAGCTTTAGAGGAGTGCTGGTGAGAGCTCTTGGAGACCTAAGGTTTGGGTTTTTTGTGTTTGTGGCTTTGGATGTGGAGCGAAGTGATGGTTTTCATTTCTTTACGGTCTTTCTGCCTGATGCACCCAGTGCTATCAGCCTGACTGTGAAGAATTCATGTAGTAGACCACCCCCTTCCTTCTGCCTCTTCCACATTTAAGAACAGTGACTTTTATTTTCAGTATCTCGAGCTCACAGAGGCCATGGGTAAGTGCCAGTGTGTTTCAGGGCGGAACAGTCACCATACCCTGGTGCCAAGCCAAGCTGCTTGGGTGGTTTGAGGGATCACAGCTCTGTGGGGCAGGGAAGGTGCTGCCTTTCCATGAGCTGTGGGCCCTCTGAAGCAGATTTGTGGCTGAGGGAAGCCTCGTTTCTCTTTTTGCCTTCCTGCTGCCTGAGCTGCATTGAGGTCTGTCCCTTGTGCTCCCTGCCTATCCTGGCACATGCACTGCCCTGGGAGGGTAAGGGGCAGAGCCAAGAAGCCACATTCAACTTCCTTAGTGGGATGCCAATGGCAGAGAAACCTGGATCTCCTGGGAGGCTAAACAAAGATCAGCTATGGTACCACTGAAGGAAAGGGCTGCTACTTGTTCTCCCAGAGCATCCATAGCATCTTTGAGAACCACCATTGCCCTACATTCTTTCCTGTCCCACAGTGAGTGCTGCCTGAGCACCGCCAGCTATGCCAGCAGTGGTGGGAGCAGAGTTTGGCGTGGGTGGAGAGTTTGCTTGTTCCCAGGCATGCTGCTGGCCTTCCTTCTGCAGCAGAGGGTGTCTCCGTATTGCTGTGTTTGTGGTCTGGTTGCATGGAAAGGACTCCCAGAGTCCAGCTGGAGTTATGTCTGACATGATGGCATAGTCCTTAGGCCGTGGCTGGTGTCAGGCAAGTCAGCAGCTGCATGTTCCGTTCACCATATTTAGGGGTGACAGTGAAAGGGTGGCAGCATTTGAGGTGACAGCAAGGTCTTCTGCTTCCTCCCATGCACATGAGCACGCATACTGTATGACCAAATGAGAGGGAAGGACCAGCAACCCTGGTCACCCAGTTAGAAATGCTGCCCTGGGAGGGATCCTATCACTAGCATCTCCTTTCAGAGCTTCACAAACCTGATCCACCCCTGGGAAAAAGGGCCAATAAACTCCCTTGAAGGTAGTTACCCTGCTCTCTTCTGCTCATAAATCTGTTTTTCAGACTTTTCCATTGAGGAATTTCACCTGTGATGTACATAGCAGCAGCACCTCCCCCTCTGAGATGCACTGGAGAAGGACTGTGTCTGCATGCCAGACCCCAGCGTGAACTCGGATAGATAGCTCTGTAATACATCTGCAGGACCTACTTCCCACTCCTTGCCAAAGGAGGTTGAAATCTGACTGATAGATTTTGAGCTTCTTAAACTATTCCCTGATATGCAGTAACAACAGTAAATAGCTGCTTCCTAAGACAGGAACTGCAATCATCTTAAATTTTCTCCCCATTAGTCACCAATCTGTGTGACCCACCACACTTCACTGAGAGCTGCTGTTGGCAGAAGCTCTCACTGCCACTGCTCCTTAATTGATTAACGTGGAGATGATTTCTCTCTCCTGGTGCATAGAAAAAAGAAGGTACTGAAAATCCTTTTTAGGAAAATGCCAGAAAGCTCTGTTCCTACTTGAGGTGAATGGGAGAGCCTCATCAGCACCAAGAAGCTGAACAGAGACCCTGTATTTTCAAATAACAAACTGTGAGTCTCTGCACATCAGAGGAAGGAGAAAATGCCTTTTTTTTTTT
>VXAU01004797.1:344501-421876 GCA_013399695.1 Formicarius rufipectus
TTTTTTTGTTAAGTGTCATTGCAAGGGTTGTATTATTGCAGGACTTTCTTATTCTGTATCCCATAGTGAACTGAAGAGGCTCCTGCAGGTATGAGAAGAGTCTCTTTCCAGTTAGAAAGCTACTCAGCATTTGATACTTCTACATTAGCTGATCTAAGGATTAGATGCCGGTTCCAAGTGCCCTTGGAAAGCCTGCATGGAAAAGCAGATATGCTGCCATGGTCCCTCCCAGCCTTGTGTTGAAGTCCTTACTCCTGTGCCACTCTGCTGGCACTGCTTTGGCAATTTGTGATAAGTTCTGCTAGCTGACCCCAGCCCAAGTCCTTCAGAGCCTGCTTTTTCTGCTTTTCCAGTAAGTTGAATTGAAGAGAAAGAAAGCTGTGTGGGAGAAAGGGTTATTTAATTAGATTATTACCAGCCAGGGAAGGCAGGAGAGGGACTGTTAGCTTGGTAAATCCAATTTGGTTTTACTGAACGGAGGAGTTAACTCTGTAATATCTGTTTAGCATCATTCCTGGATTGTCTTTGCTTAGGTGGGTAAGACCCAGCGGAGGGTAGAGTGTCGTGGAGACTGTTCATTTGGACAACATTAAATTCTAGCTGAAGACTGAAATAATGAAAATCATTAACTGTAACTGAGCCTGCAGTCCCTATCACAGTATCATCAAACAGCATGCAGCTGGGGGAATTGTAAGCTTTTCCTTTGGAAAAACTCTTCTTAATGATGGTCTGAGTCCTGACTCCTCCTTTTTGGCAGCATTTTGATGGAAAGGGGCTGGCTGCTCCCCTGCAGCAATCAAGGGATCCCACTGCTGGTCGAGAATGGAAAAGAACAGAGTACTGAAGTCTCACAGTCTGGGAGGCCGCCATGTGGGAAGGCTGGAAAAACCTGTCCTTGGTGGGAATCTGTGGATAGGAACAGCTGTGGGATGGTAGTCAGTGTCACACCCCATCCATCAGTACCTGACATGAACTGTCATTGCACCACTTTGCACCCCACACTCACACTGCACCAGCTGAGCCAGAAATGATGGATCCAGCATCTAACCTGGCACAAGTATGTGGAATTTGCTGTTTTGCATCTGTTCCTATTAAACCTTGCTGTCTCCATCCCTGTCAAATGGTTGGTTCCCCTTGCAAAATATTTCAAAACATGGTTAGTATTTCCTCTAATATTAGTTTTCTTAAAATATCTTCTAGTGAAAAACTAGTAGTAGTGATCATACTCCCAAGGACCCTTCCTGTTATCAGCTGTGGTGCTACTTTCCAAAGCCAGCTTACAAACCTTGCTAGAAACTGATGCACAACCTTTTCCTTAAAACCTGAATCAAGATGTTCCCTGGCTAGAGAAGATGGGTTCTGGGTCATGGGATGAGAGACAGGTCCAAAAAGTGACCCTCATGCCTTGGACCAGTGCCAGGTAAACTTATCTCGCTCAGGAACTCCCATGGGGCATATGAGGCCACCATGGGGCAGGAAGCCATAGTGGGAAGCACTGAGGAGAAGAGGCTGCAGGAGAGGTTCTGTGGGGGATGGCTCACCTGAGGCCAGAAATGCCTTTTAACAGTGAGGCAAGGATGGGTCACGGAGCGACTCTGGTTGTGCCAGCAAGGAACCTGGGCAGGTGTCCCCTAAACTTAGTCTTCTCCATGTGTCAATACCTAACAAGCACATCTTTCTCCCCCATGCTGGGTTCCCCCATCTGAGCATACCCAGGGAATGCTTTTAGCCTTGCTGTTGCATTAATATCCTGAGGATTGCTTTTCTGAGGTCCAAAGGTGACTGCCGGCTGCTGTCCAAGGAATCCCTGTACCAACCACTTCCATGCTGCTGTTTAAACACATCAGCTTCACACCGTCTCCTTTTCCTTTACATGCTGAAGAAGATGGACAAGTCTGCGTGATCTCTGTTGTGATCTCTCTGAAAGAATGGGATTTGCAGACTTTCTGTTTCCTGATTAAAACACAACTTTTAGTTCTTTAGAAGTGGTGTGGGTTTTTTTCCCTTCAGATCAAATAAGAGCCTGCTCAGGACAAATATTCAACACTTTTTAAAAGCCTTTTCTGCTCTGCTTCTGAGAGCCTCTCTAAAGCAATTGGTGAGTCCGTAAAATTGAAATATATTGAATATATATTGAATCAAAAGCAACATGGCAAAAACTATCTGTAAGGGGTCTCAAAGGAGACAACAATGATTCTGGGAGCACACACAGAGACACACAGCCCAGGCCCCGGTACCTGAAATCACTGCAAGTGCATACACAGGTGGCATTCAAATCACATCTAATTCCAAGCAGGACTATCATATGATGCTCTATCAGCACTGAGACCTTGAGCACTACTGTTTCGTCTTTTGATTGGTATTATCTAGGAGGAAGAAGGTGTAGATTTCTGCCCATCTTCTCCCTGTGGCTTACATTCCTCTGGGGAAAACCCCCCTTATGGCTGAGAAGGTGAGAGATCTCTGCCCACTGCTTCTGCTCTGCTTTCATAAACAGAGGAGGAGAGTTACACGTTTTAGAAAACTTTCTCCCCCCGTTTAACCTTCACTTCTCCGAAGCCGCACCTTTCACTCAAGAACTTCTGCCTTCCTTCCCGGAGGCTTGGAAAGCTACAGATCGCTTGCTGGCGGCACCTCCAGCCCGCCTGGAAGGCTGAGCTCCGCCCTGCCGGGAGCTGTGCCCGAGCAACTCCCGAGTGCGCGGACGGGCTCTGCCGGCGCGGCGATCCCCGCGGGGCTCTGCGGGACGCGTGGGGGGCACTTTTCCACCCCAGACCCACTCCCTCGGGGCCACCCCCGGGGCGGGGCCGCCGCCCTCAAAGCCGTGCCCGTCGTGGGGGCAGAGGCTGCTCTGCGGGGCGCGGACGGGGCGAGCAGCACCATGGACAGCGGCGCCGACGGGCGCCTGGACGCCGCCGCCTTCCTCGGGGCTTGGCGACGCTTCGACACCGACGGCAAGTGGGGATGGAGGGCAGGGGGCACACGCGTGAGGGCAGCCCGGGCGGGGGTGCCCCTCCGGGTGGGTGCCGCGGAGGGGTTTGCCCGTGCTGGTGGGAAGGGGGGAGTGGGTGGGTGTTCCCGTGTGGGTGCAATGGGGAGGGTCTGGGCTGTTGCACTGGTGACTGGAAGCCTGCACCTGCGGCTTGCTGCCAGCATGTCCAAGCTTCACCCCCACGAGGTCCTGCGAGTGTTGCTGAGCCCACCTCTACTTCCTTATCGTGGCCCGATATCACACCTGTAAACTCCCCTTTTCCACCCGAAGTTTTTTGCCTTTTGATCACCTTCCCGTTCTGTCTGCTATTCCCTCTTCTAAGGGCCGGTTTGCGGAATTCTTTTTCTGAAAAGTTTTCTGTGAGGAAAACTCCTAAGGGTGCCAGGCAGCGCCATGCCCAGCCCCCACATAGATGTGACCAAATCAAACTGGACCTCCTGGAATGGGCAGGCAGGGCCCCCAGTGGAGATCCTGACCATCTAGGCTCGAGCTCCCTGCACAGCCTATGCCATGGTTCCTGGAACTCAGGCAGAGCCACCTGACCATTAATATATTTGACTTTTATTTAGACAATGGCTACATAGAAGGAAAGGAGCTTGACAATTTTTTTCAGCACCTCCTGGAGAAACTGGGACCAGAAGTAAGTACCGTGCTGTGTTAGTCTTGCATCAACTGCAAGTGAAAAGGTTGTGCTGATTGTTTGTGTTTGTTGCTCCTTGATTGCTGACTTCTTTAGCGATCCTGAGGTAAAGAGCTTTTCTCTTGGCAACAATGTGGCATTTAAACAGGTACAACAACTGCTGTCACCTGAGAAGTTTGATCAGTTGTTTTCAGCCCAACAACTTCTGTCAGGGTGAGACCACAACTGGCTCCAGATGAAGAGTCTGGCTGGCAGCATGGAGGGAAAATCATTTACTGTCTCTGAATAGAAACAAGCAAAAAAGCACCGGCACACAGCCTGGCAGGGTGAGCAGGAGGGCAATGGTGATGATTTATTTATTCAAGCCTGTGCTGATTAATTTTGTTAATATGATAGGTTTCTTTCCCAGGCCAATTTTTAACAAATATACTGTCATTAATTTTAAATGGTGCTTAGGAAGAAGGCTTACATCTGAATTGCCACAAATGGCTAGAAGCCAAACAAGAGTCAATTCTGTTGCTCCTAAGATCCAGAACTGGCTCTCAAGTGTTTCTGAGTTTTTTCCCTGGTTTTCATTCCTATTTTTGGCATTATTTCTCCTCTCTTACTCTATGCATCTCAGTACTACCAGAAGTTGCACAACAGTTTACAGAGGCCAGTTTCCTTAGCTCCATGTCATGCATTGCCTGTGAGTGTCACTGTCAGTGAAGGAGAAATCCTTCCAATCAGGCCAGCACTCAGAAGTACATAAAGAGTATATTAGTATTTTTGCTACACAGAGCATGCCCAGATAGAAAGAGAAAAGGAGGAAACATCTTCCAAATGGAAGGAGAGGATGTGCCAAAACCCGGAGATGATACAATTCCTTTAAGCAAAAAGTAATTAATGACACAGCAGAGGTAGCTGATAAAAGGCATAACTTCATGACTATCAAGTGTAAAATCAGAATTGTACTTACAAGCCAATTAGTACTCTTGGATCTTTAGGGCTACAACAAAAAAATAGAAACTGTGATTTTTCCAACCATGTTTTTGTTTAATTTGCAAGTAATTTTGGATTGAAATACTGGCAGTTTCTGCAGAAATGTCTTTCAGAGACTGGATGGTCAGATTAACAGATATGCACCTAAAAAGAGTTCAAGTGAAAAAAAGATTCAGCATTAAGCTTGAAGAATCATTAGGGACACAGAAAAACTGATTTGTAGAGAATTTGAAAAGCTCATGATTTTTTACCCAGGAACAAAAGAAGAAATTGGGAACTGCTAGTCTTGAGGCATTGAAACACCAGTGCAAAACACACTCAAATGAAGTAACAGCAAACATAAGATGTTGAAGGAGAGGCTAAAAATGAGACTGCAAAGCTCAGTGCTGCAGTAGGTCACTAAACCAATGGGGCTCTCTAGAGTGAGCTGTAGATGGTGATAAAACTGAGGTTTAGCTGGGCGTTTCATGCTGTAGGCAGCTTCCTAATAATGAAAGGTCAATAAGAAACTCCAAGCCCTACTTTAGCTCATAGCTGCCCTTGTGCATCCCTCACATGAGATTTTGGAACAGCATCACACAAACACCAGCTGGGTTGCAGCAGTTTTTGTGGTCTTGGTGATATTGATGTGAACTCTATTACATTGTGTTAGATTGCACACGGAACTTGCAAAATGATGAAGTTCTAGCAATGAACTGTCTTCTTCATGAAATCAATATTAGTTTTATTGAGTGTTAAAAGTCCCTGTTTGGATGACTGCAGCCTAACTCAGCACCCTTATCCAGCTTGCATCTTCTTTGCTTCTGCTGTCTAGGTTTTGCCATTAAAAGAAATAACACAAATTGAATGAAGAAAGAACCATCTACCTCTCCTCCTTTTAAAAAGAAAAAATAGGCTAATTCTGGAAGACATTGCTCACTAGCTTTCAGGCTGCTCACACAGGCTCTCAAGTGCTTTTGGGTTTCTTCCCTAGTTTTCCTGCCTATTTGTGGCAATATTTCCACTCTTATAGTATTAGAGACAAAAGTACCTAGCCAGGAGCGCAACCTGACTTGGTGGCAGAAAACCCAAGTGGAGCTTTATCCTGGGAGGCTGAGAACAGTCCTCTGCCCACTCTCCTGGATATGGGGATCATGTGTAGCACCAGGTTAAACAAAGGTTTCTACTGCCTTTGTACAGTGAGTTTCAACATTGAGACACTTTTTGTCTTGCTCACATGATTAATGTTTTAACAACATTGAGCCATTTTTTATCTCTTTCACGTGATTTATGTTGTACAGGCTTGTGGTTATAGCAGGAGGGGTAAAGGGTCTCCTCTGTCATGTTTTTGCTATCCTAAAGAATAAAATGTCCTTTGTGATAGAAGCAGTGAGCTGGGACTGAGCATGTCTCTGCTTTAGTGTTCCTTTTGACCTTTACTCATTTGGGCTCTTAATGTCTCTGTTTCCTTGCACAGTAAAAGTGGGATACAGCAGTATGCTGGCTTAACTTACAGATGTGTCATAAGGATTAATTAGTGACTGTGTCCAAAGTGCCACACAAGCAATAAATAATGTTATCTGCACTGGAAGTTGTCTCTACTTGAATAGCACATGGCTTCATAATTATAATTTTCAACCTGCACTCCCTAAGCTGTTATTTTTCTTAATGACCAGTATAGTCTTTCAGCTCTGTTTTTCTTCCCATCTACTCTGCAGCATCCCCAGCTGACACTAAATGCCAGGGGATGAGAGCAGCTGGGAAAACAATGCAAAAAGGAGCCTGTGGGGAAGCTGAGGGGTGCAGCTCTTTCTGACAACTTTGAGCGAGGAAAGAAATTTGAAATAGCGTTCAGTGAGAGAGGCTAATTCATTGCCTTTTGTTGAACCATCAACAATTATGGAAAGGGTGAGAAGAAAAAACTTTGCAATAAGGGTAGACCTGTAATAAACCAATCTAAATCCCAGATACTGCTTTTTGTCTCTTCTCCTTCAGCAACGGGTGATTGCTGGAGGCATTTGGACAGTGCACTTTAACAACATGCTTTAACTTTTGGTCAACCCTGAAGTGATCAGGCAGTTGGATTAGATGACTGTTATATGTGCCTTCCAACTCAAATATTCTATTCTATTTTGTTCTGTTCTGTTTCATTTAATTCCTAAGACAACGCCTTCCATTTCTGTTTGGGTTACATATCCATAAGGCTTCTGTGATTTATGACACTAAAGCTTATATAAATTCTCCATCAGCTGGAGAGGCTTCTGTGATTGGGGGATATGTTTGTTTGGGGGACATGAAGCCAAATCAAGGATAATGCAGTCCCACACCAGCATACATTTGTGACCTGCTGGCATTATCCATCTGTTGCAGTTATTACTCCTATGTCTTCTCTCTAACCATTTGAGCCTCCAGCTTCCAACCTGCTCCTGTGTGGATACTGTGAGTTGCCTATACTCTCTTCTGTTCATTCATAAACCTCTTTTTTCTACATTATTGCCACCTCTTTTCATGCATTTTCTAAATGCTTTTATACTGACGTGAAAGCTCAGTGGAAAGGACAGTTTCTTTCAGCATCAAAGAAGTAATTTTATTGGAACTACAGACTTTGTATTTCTCTCTTATATTAGTGTACATCTTTTTTTCTGTATCAAGATCATTTGCTTGCTATCTCTTTTCTGTAGTTTTAATGAAACTCTATGTATATTCTCCTAATAGCTAGATAAGAAGAGCTTTGCAGGTGAAGACTGTGAATTTCAGGTTTAGATTACCAAAAGTTTCCATAAAACCAATGATGTCTAGGCAGACAATGCACGTGGCCATTGGGTTTTCTCAGAAGGGTGTTTCACTTCACTTAAATTATACTCAGATTAGACAGAAGACTTTCAGATAGAAGACAGTTACTCTCAACTCACTGTAAATGTGTGAGAGACCATGTGTAAAAATTTTTGAAGCACCTATTTGATCAGACAAGACACATATTAACCTTGTTATAATTCATCTGTCCCAAAAACAACATAGATAATTATGACTGGAAGGGACTGAAGTTAATCTTCAGGACCTCACCCTGAACAGCCATGAGGGTTTTGTCTTTGCTTTTTACTTCCTAAGAAGAGGAGCAGCCTCCAGCTACTCTTGCACATCATCCTTGCCTTGCACACTACATTGTCTACCTAAATAATGTGTTAATTTAATATGGTCAGGAATGCAGCAGCTAGACAGACGAAGTTTAATGGCCAAAGTATCAGCCAGCTTCAAAGCCATCCAAAGCAGACTTCTATGTTTTACCACCCCAAGAGGCCTAAGGTCTCTGGTGAACAGCAATTCAACAGCAAGAAAACCGCTAGCAGAAAGCATTTGGCTTGCATCCACATCTATAATAATTCAGATTTCTAACACCTTGGCAATACTGATTGTTTAGATATTTGGAAGGAATTCTTTTCTGTAAGTGTGGAGAGACTCTGAAACAGGTTGCCCAGAGAAGCTGAGGATGCCCCATCCCTGGAGGTGTTCAAGGCCAGGTTGGATGGGGCTCTAAGAAACCTGGTCTAGTGGAAGGTATCCCTATCCATGGCAGTGGGGTTGGAACTAAATGATCTTTGAGTTTCCTTTCAACCCAAACCATTCTATCATTCTAAATGTTGCCAAATACATTTAATTTTTCAGGTGTGCCTTTCATTAGAGTCAATTAGCCTGAACAGTTCCTGTACCTGTTCCTCCACATTAATGCAAGGAAGTTCCTTGAAGTATCTCTAAATGCAAATTCAACATGCCTATAGTTAACACAGTGTGTTATCATTGCCCAAATACATGTCAAAAAACTTTCAGCCTAGCAGAACCTGTTCAAAACCTAACCACAAAATTATGATAGGACAAGGAAAGCTGTATTAGGTTGGTATCTTCTACATGAAAAAGTCTTTCCTGCATTTGTGCTGATGAGAGCTGAAAAAGGAACCAAAACACAATGCAGGATAACAGGATAAATGTTTATCTATTGTAGCGTGCAGGATTACAGTAAATCCTAACCAAAATACAGGGCCCAATTTTCAGGTGATAGCACTGCAGTTAAGTAAGCGAGATTGGCTCAAATGAAAAGTTGGCTCAGGAGATGCATGTTGGTATCCCACACTCATGCGGGCTATCCTAAGTACAACTGCACGGGTAAAATTAAGTCATTCTTGTGATTGTTTCAATTCTAAGGGGTTTAAAGAAGAAACGTTTGTAAAAAAAAAAAAAAAGTTTTCTTCTAAGGTCAAAGTTTACTGATGTTTCATCTAGTCTTTGCTGGCCTTCTGTCTGTACTTTGTGGCTTTTGGCATGGTAGTAGTTGTTGAGGGTTTTTTACAGCTATCCTACTTGGCAGACACAATTTATTTTCATAGATCTTGTATTTAACTTGATATCTCTGGGACCCTTGGTTCTTTTATCAAATTTGGCTGAAACATTAGGAGAAATATGTGCTCAAGCCAGCATTTTCAGATTGTTCTGGGGTTTTTTTCAAGAGGCAGGTTATAATAGTCTCTGAAATGTGGTTTCTTCTTGTTTTTCATATGCTCATCAATATAATGGCTTGCTTCCAAAAATCATGTCAAGAAGGAAAAATAAATCAATTTATGACAAGACTGTCTTGATCAGCAGGAATTAAATGAAATGTCCCAAGTAGGAAAGACTCCACAGTGCTCCAAACACTCACTTTTTACCCCCCACATCGAATGACTCATAGCTGTGTTTTCATCAAGGCAAGCTGATATCAAACATGTGAAACCTTTAAGGACCAAAAATTTAATTAGACAGCATGAGGCAAAGAGTGCAACAATATAAAAGGAATGGGTTAACAAAGAAGGCAGATTACAGCCAGGTTTCCAAGCAATCATAACCAACCATGACAAAAAAATTAAATGCTGTAGAAATTTAGAAATATGTGATCATGCCCTTTTCATGATTACAAACACTATTAAAAACTAGATTACCTTTGTAATGCTAAATACTTCTAAAGGGGTTTTGCAAAAGGGAAGAGGAAGACAAATAGTGGACATAGAAAGGAGAAAGTGGAAAATTCATTTGCTATGGCAACTTGAAGCACAGAAGTTTTTCTCTGTAAAACTGTGGAAGAGCATCCATGATAAGAAATATATTCCTTAACCCTGAGAAATGTGTGAACAAAGTCACAGCAATATTTTCAAGTGTGTGTTATTATGAGGACAAAAGGGACTGGGCCTTCTCATTGTAAGTAGCAAGGATTTCTTTCCTGACTGGACAGAGAGAACCTGCAGCAGCCCTTGGAAATCACACAGCATCCAGAAACTCAGGGAGGTGCATGCATCAGGGAAAGCCAGGAATTGCAAGAAAAACTTCCTTGTACAGACAGTGACTGAAAAGGATGCTACAGCATTCCCTTAAACCCTCACAGAATGGGGAAGCTTTGCAAACTTTTGAAACTGAATAAGCATTTGCTGCTTGAGATAGGCCATATAACTAAGACAGCATATGCTATGATGAAGAAAGCTGTGCTCAGCTACAGACATTTGCTTGCTGCAAAGACATTTCCCTCTATCCCACCTCATAGAGACAAGAGGCACGAATTTGTATCCTGCTATTTGTTGTGTCGTGTCATGGTTTAACCCCAGCTGTCAGATCAGCCCCACAGAGCCCATCACTCACTCACTCACTCACTCACTCACTCACTCACTCACTCACTCACTCACTCACTCACTCAATTTCCCAGTGGAATGGGACAGAGAATCAGAAGAGTAAAAGTGAGAAAACACATGGGTTGTACTCACAGTTGGTTGCAATATCTGCCATGCTATAAAAAAAAATATTAATATTCCCCATAATGTCTCTACTTTCCCACTGACTGGCTTTGCTTGTTATTTGTCTCTGTCCATCTCCTTTCTTCTGAGCAGAGCTTGGAGACCCATCTGGAATGTCTATTCCTGGAGCTTTCCTAGGGCTCACAGAACCTTTCACTGGTACAAATAATACCAGGGATATGTTTAGCTAGTAGAACTCTGCCTTGGGTCCGTAAATCCTGAAATGTTGAATAGACAGTGCTATTGCCTCAAAACTTTTCTCCTTCTGTTTCTGGAGCATGCTCCTGTCTGGGTTCAGCTTCTGCTGAACCACTCACAAGTTTTTCTGTGTCTATTTCCTTCTGTAGCAAAGCCTCAGCACTGATTTGAAACCAGAACCATAGATGAACAAAACCAGAACAAGCCAGGGAATTCAACTTAATCCCTAAGTCTTCAGGGAGGGATCAGCAACTCCAGCCACCTGCCTCACTGTCTCAGCTCTGCCCTGCAGCCTGTCCAGGCTGTTCTACCACAGGCTGCAGACATCCAAAATCAGATTACAGAGTCAGCATGTACAGTAGGGGTCTGCAGTTCATGTCCTTGCAAGGGGGACACATGATGTAGATTGGCTTTTTTCCTAGCCTTTTGTATGTTTTTGGAATAGAAATCAGAAGAAGCTACTGGTCCACACCACCAGTAGTTTGATCTTAGAGACCAGATCTCCCAGCCTTGCTTTCTGCTTGGAAATGCTGTGTCTTATTTGATTTTCTTTTTTAAATTATTTTTTTTACTTTCAGAGATTGCAGGATGTTTTTGTTAAAATAAAAGACTTTTTTGGCACCTAATGGTCATAACCCAGGGTGTATCATTCTTAGTGTAAAAATTTGTAATATCTGAATAGTTTTACCTTGAGCACATGTCTTAGAAAAGCCAGAATGTGCAGTATCTTTTATTCTTTATGAATAAAGGTTGTTTTTTTGTAGCTCTAGTACCACTTGTGTTTCATGGGTAAAATATTTATGAACAGAGAGAAATTGTCCAAATTGAAAAATCCTCTGTAGTGTAACCCTCTCTGAGCTGTGTAAATATTGTAAGTATTCCAAGCATTTACTTGATATATCTCATAGTTTAAACCAGTTTATAAAAAAAGAAGGCCATCCTATTTTTATCTAGATGACAGGGCTCTCGCCACAGAAAGCTCAATGAAGTGGTAGTTAATAGCTGACATGAAACTGAACAACAAGCTTTCTTAGCAAATGACTAGTCTGGACTCCACAGCAAATATTAGCTATGATTATTGTTTCAGAAATAACTTACCCTACTAGGCATGGAGGAGGATAATTTCAGAGTACTGTGAAAGTCTATTGAAGCTGGAAACTGATAGGCTTGCCTAACTCCTGGGAGATGTCTCAAAGCCTGAAGGTGCTGTGAGAATGCCATTTAAATAGCATGAGGATGAGTTATAAAGCCAAGAGGAAAGAAAACCGTGTGTGTGTGTTCAGTGCTGTACTGTGCCTGCAGTACTCAAGCTGTGGGGGGACCAGCAGTGAGCATTACCCCTGCAGAGGTGCCCAGCCATGCAGCCCACAGGGCTTTCTAGTCACCTCCACAGGAAAGGAGTGTCCTGCAGCCATGCCCTGGTACACTCTCAGGGCCAAAGACAGGCCCCAGCAGGGCGCATCCCTGTGGTATCACAGCAGGGTGTTTCATCCCCAAACTGGGAGGTGCCAGCCATGGTGTTGTACCCCACGTGGTGATACTGTGACCGAGGGGCTGCACTGCAGGGAGCTATGCACTGAGTAAATTTGAGGAAGTCAATAATCTTGTGTCTCAGTAAAAAGAATGGGAGTGTATAACCTCACGGAGCTTCCATAGCAGCTGGAAAGGATGAGAAACTAGGTTAGAAGACCCAGGATGGTACAACTGTAGCCGTAAATGTACCTGAATCTAGAGATGATAAACCTTTGAGGGATTTTTCTTCAGGGGGTGGCAAGAAGTTAATTTACTGTCTTGTAAAAATTGCTACAAAGGTATGCCAAGAGCCAGTCTAGGTTATCCTCCTCACTTTTTTCCTTTCCCTCCCAGAGGCTGCCATCTCCCACAGCACTGGAGAGAAGCCAGGACCTGCTTAGTGTGGGTGCAGAGGGAAACACAGGACTTCATTAATTGGTCAAGATTAACTAAGAGAGCTTCCCAGCCCAGCCACAAAGCTCGTATGACCAGAAGCTTTTTTCTTGGAAGGGGGAAGTTGTACTTTGTGTAGTTCAGTCAAACTGGATACCCTCATGATAGTTGCTAAAGAAACCATGCCTGATGAACCTAAGCATTGTATTTCACCTGTCACAGCAATGCCTGTTGAAACACATAACCTGACAAGTCCTGAAAACTCCTCACTATGTATAAATTGATGACGGGGTTGAGCAGATGCGAAGGGAATGTCAATGACTTGAAAGTCTATGCTATTAACCTAGGAATAACTGACAGGGCTTGGTGCCAGGTCTTAAACCAGTTGACAGGTAATAGTAAGTAACCATCGAGCTCCACTGACAGCTTTCATGGCTGGTGATCTAATTAACTACAGACATGTCATTCAAGGATAAGGATATATTTCTGAAAAGCACAAGTTGAAAACAAGCAGGATGAAAACACACACTTGAGCAAAACCGGACCTTAGTGATATAATGGGAACAGTTGGCTAAAGAAGCAGGTCACTGAAATATTTTGGGGGCTCCAAATGCTGATCTTCCAGTTGCGACAAAGCTATACATAGGACTTATTTCTAAAAATTCATCAATAAGGGTGTGTTGGTGGATTTTAAAAGTATTATCCACAAATGTAAGGATGAAATGATCCTAGTGGCTTTCTGTGAGGAGATATTTTCTCCAGGAGGCTCTTCTAGTGCCCTCAGCAATTTTCATGTGCATGTTATTTTCCCCATGGCAGAACACCGTCACAGAAGAACAAGTTCAGAGGATGAAGGAGCAATTCATGTCAGTCTACGATGTCACTGCAGATGGACACTTGCAAATCCATGAGGTATCTCTGCCCAACCCTAGCCCAGGATTTCTCTTATAGGAAGACAGAGAATTAGAACAGATTTTTATAGTCTATAGCAATAGGACAAGAAGTAATGGTTTTAAACTTAATGAGGGTAGATTAAGGCTAGATGTAAGGAAGACATTTTTTCCTGAGGTGAAACTCTGGAACAGGTTGCCCAGATTGCTGGTAGATGTCCTATCCCTGGAAACATCAAGGGTCAGGTTGGACAGGGCTCTGAGCAACCTGATCAAGTTAAAGATGTCCCTGCCCATGGCAAGGGGGTTGGATTGATGATGTTTAAAGGGCCCTTCCAGCCCAAACTATTCTATGATTAACATCTATAGCAGATTTGGAAGATCTGGAAGATAGAGCCTGTATGAGGAGGAGGTGAGTTATGGATCATTAGACAGATCTTGATCTGGAGTTTATTTCCAAGGGAAAAACATACCCAGCTTAACATTTCCCATACTGGTTCAGCAGCCATCCAAGTTTTTTCTTTTCTTTGCTTTCATAGTATGTGTTTGTTTTGTTGTGGGATTTCTTTCATTTATTTTTTTTTTTCCCAGCTTGCAAATATGATCTTGCCAGATGATGAGAACTTTCTACTGCTTTTCCGACGGGAAACTCCTTTGGAAAACAGTGTGGAATTCATGCGGGTCTGTATTTCCACATTGTCTTTTCCCCTCACACACCAACAGCTTCTTCATTATCAACTTTTTCCCGCTCTGTAGAACACAGTATAGGAAATAAATGGATATTGTGGAAGCAAAACACATTCTGACCTGTTTCGGTAGAGAAGATTGTACATTATTTACACCAGTAAAACAGAGGTGTGGTAGCTAGGACCAGAACAAGGGTACACAGAGAGCTAGTTAAAATTCACAAATGCTCTTAGACACCCAACAGTCATGCCGCCACAGACCAAACCTCTCTGATAAATTCATCCTTGTTGGGAGCTACAGCCAAAGTTGCAGTTCCTCACCTGCAGCACAGCATAGACCGAACAGGCAACCCAGGCACATTTTAAGCACCATTTTGCCCTGAAAGAGTAGCATGTCACGACATGAAGTGGAAACCTCTATAAGTTGAGGCAACTGAGGGGCACAAGCCCATATAACCTTGCCCAATCTCCCTCCAATCTCTGCCCCAAAGAATTTCAGCACAGAATTTTAATGTTTGTAAGACTGCTTGTAGTTACCTTTATTTCACATGCAAAGTGGTGGCTTCTGCAGATTTATGGCCAGTTGTGTATGGCCTTGACTTTTACTCAGGTCAATAAAAGAAGCTGCATGTACAAATTAGGTAAGAACTGCAAAGCAGTTTCTTAGTCTTTTCTTCCTTTTATAGACAGTGTGTCTGCATTAAATGTGATAGCAGTATGTCACATGTACAGCATCCAAGTGTGAGTAAAAGCTATTGTGTGAAAAGTTTATTGTATTTCATATACAATTAATTATATGTTGGATAATGCAACAGCTTGCTCATTATGGAAATTCTGATTTGAATCTTTACAATTTAGCACCCAAGCAGATAATTAACTGCAATATTTATGTGGTTGTATCAATTTATTCCTGGCCAGATCTGGCGCAGTTATGATGCTGACAGCAGTGGATTTATTTCAGCTGGTGAGCTCAAAGTAAGTTATTCTAACAAATCTCTGTGGGTTTGATCTACAGCTCACTGATGTTAATGGGAACCTTTCAGTCAACTTTACCAATTTGCTGCTTTTTGGTGTGGTTGACAAATGGCATTTCTAAATTTTTCATAGCAAGTTGAAGGACTCAGGCTTTCTAGCATGGTCTCAGAGACCCTGTAAGAGATAGGATGCTCTGTTGTTGCCCTTGATGTCCTCCTTCCCCCTTGCCTTGTCCCATGACCTCACTTGTCTTGGTGACCCTGAGGCACCCAATGAACTGCACAAATGCTACCTCACCTTGGCTTTGCACATGTGCCTCTCCCAGCCAAACAGAGCCAAAACCATTGTGTTTTATTGGTTGGATCTCTTCACAATCTCTTCCTGAGCCTGCAGATTTGCTGAACACTGATTTCTTGCTAAAGCTCAGGATGTTGAGGTGAGAGCCTCTTCAGAAACTGTAACTCAAACACTTTGAGCCAGCTGGGCACAAAAGTCCATCCCTGGGCTGCAGCTCATGTGCTGAAATGCGTGACTTCAGCCTGTGTCCCAGCAAATATATAAAAGGATGTTTAAGTGTTTTGCTGAATGGAAAATATTCCAATTTGAGATCAGTTAGCAAATATTGCAGGGCTTATGTTATCTTTTACTTATTTTGTGAGTTAATTAAGACTCATTCCTGTAGGCATACTCTGGGGAAATTTGGTAATTTTCTAATTTATTTGAAAAAATCTGAATTTTTCAAACTGGAGACACTATTATTAACTGGGAATGTGAAACTGGATTCATATAACTCTGCTGGATTTGAATTGAATTTCTTACTGTTGTTTCTTGAATTTACTCTTAAGAGTAAAATTAGTCTCTTTCTTACTACAGGATTTCCTGCGAGATCTCTTTTTGCAGCATAACAAGATGGTTACTGAAGAAAAGCTGGAAGAATATACTGACACCATGGTAAGAAAAGCTAGTATTAATATTGTTTAGATTAGAGTACTGACTAAAAATCTCCTTCAGGGTCAATGTCTATAGGACCATAAAAGCCCTCTTAAAAGGTGTATCAGAGAACCCTGTGAGAAGTTAGCACATGCTGCTTCTAACAGTTCTTTACTCTGGACATCAGCTGTGAAGGCATTTCAAAGATTTTTGCTTTGAGTTGAACTAATATCTATGAGTAAACAGCTTGACTCTATGCCAAAGCAAAGTGAACTCTAAACCTCTTTAAAAATAGGAGGCACATCCTTCTTCAGGATGTGTTCTGCCACACCAGTTCTCTAGCTCATTCACTCCCTCGTTTCCTCCCTCCACCCTATCAAATCCTTTTGCTCCCTGGACATGCAGGTATATGGATTTTCAGCTCTGCAAAGCCTAGCAAGCCTGAGATTAGACTGCCTTACTTCTTGGCACAAAATCTGTGTTTGTTCCTAAAAACCAGCTTGGTATGCAAGGAAACATGGAGTTGCCCACATATATTGCAATACCATGTTGTGTACGCATGATGCATCTGTGTCTGAAAATGTGACCCTTTAGAGCAATGTGAAAAACTGTACCATTACAGAAGAGTGTAGATTGTTTTTCATATTTATAAGATAGTGAAAGGAGAGGAATGCCAGCTGCAGAAATTATTTTCCAACTGACAGAGCCTGAAAACAATAAGACCCCAGAAGTTACAGCTAGAACAAAGATCTTCCTGGTAGCATCTGGAGGTAGCAAATAGCTTTCATGCTGTCCCATTAAGATTTTCACCCCCACTAGTTAATCTCTGATCAAGTACTGGGGAATAGGTGATCTGAAGCTTGTAGAG
Organism: Formicarius rufipectus; assembly: GCA_013399695.1. Classification (NCBI taxonomy): domain Eukaryota; kingdom Metazoa; phylum Chordata; class Aves; order Passeriformes; family Formicariidae; genus Formicarius; species Formicarius rufipectus. Next base: position 361,356 of record VXAU01004797.1, read on the forward strand.
TTAATTTCCTCCACCTCCTTTCTCTTTCCCTTTATTTCCCAAGAAAGACCTGTGATTCCACTACCTCAGCTCAGCTGGGTGCCTATGCAGCCCAGGGCTGAGAGCCAGGAGGTCTGGTTTCTATTCTCATGATTTTTATAGATGGTCTTTGTATCTTTGGAGAGGCAGTTAAGTTTCTACATCAGAAGGTAAGATTTGATCTGGGAAAAAAAGGGATACTTTGTATATCTGGGGAAATCTATGATCTGAAATGCAAATCTGGCTCCTGAGGACAAAGGTTTGCAAAGCTGCAATGCCAAAAGACTCAGGGATGTTAGTGGTTATTAGAAAATGAGAATATGGCAGATGATTAGTTTTTCTTTGCAATTCTTTTCTCTAAATGGAAGATCAAGGATGTTTATAAACACACTGAATCCCAAAAGCTAGGGCAGGGTGTGAAATTACCACAGATGTGATTACTCCATGATATCCTGCAGTAAAATAGAAGATATGAATTCTGTACATCACAACAAAGTATCCACATGGGTAATATCACTATAGTATCAGATACATTGCATGAACTGATTGACTGGGAACATATTTGAAGTAGAAGGGCAAAATTTCAAGGAGAAAAGAAAGATTTAGCCTTGCATTTGCAGGACTCTATTAAAGAGGGAGGAGTGACTCAAGGAGCAAAGGTATGATCTCAAGGCCCAGGGTAGTGACAGCTCTTTGTTTTCTCTCTCTGCTTTCCTCATGGAGTGAGGAGTCCCACTGAGACTCTGCCACCCTCTCCACTGTTTAGGAAAAAGGGAACAGTGGCCCTTCCATTTTATTCCTGAAGCTCCCACAGTCTTGCTGTTGTATGTTCAGCAACCAGCCGCACCAGTTCCTTCCCCTATTACTTTGCTTCCACCCTTTTATCTGTTTAGTGCACAAGATCCTTGTGGCAAGGATCTCTTCTTGCTGCACACAAGTACGAAGTATCTCAGAGTGACCCATCTATCCAAATCAGGGCTTTCAAGTGTCACTGTAATAATATTCAGTTGAAACAAGCCATGTCCCAGGAAGCTGTAAACCCATCTGTCTCCACAGGAATTTGCAGATCTCTGCCCTTTATTTCTGTACATACACAGCTGGCTGCATACATCTTAAGCAGCTACTGATAGTGAGTGTACTGAGTGGGTAGTGATTGAGTGGACCCTAGAGCCTTCTTGATATAGCAATAAAGGGATAATTCAAACTATCATTTTAAAGAAGCTGGTCCAGATATGAGGAGAAAAAAGAAGGCTGAGAAGAAAGTCTTTCTTTTCAAAGAGATTGGTTGTTTCTGGAAAGGAACATCACTTTATCGGGTTCTTTAGCAGCTGTTTCTTAGGAGGCTATTCTTTTTTCCTTGAGACTTTGACATCCTTTCCTCAGAGAACACTGATATAGATCAGGGACTTGATGAGCCCCTATGAAGAAAACAGGTAGTGGATGCATCAGCATCATAAAAGCTCTGTGAGCCTTCTCAATCAAATCTTAAGGAGCAGTAAAGCCACTGGGGAAAGTCATGAAAGAAGAGTATTTGAGTTCTCAAGGCTCTACATGGGGGAATTAAAGAGGCAACATTGTGCTGAGGAAGTCCCTTTCTAGGCATAGTTCTTGTTTTTTTCATGCCACATAGATATATGTTTGTATTAATAATCATTAAGCGTGTATGAATAATTATTCACCTGCACTCATTTGCATGAGAAGATACATAGTCATTACATTTCTGAGTCCTTGAAAACAATCTGTCGGTTTGTTGCCTTCCCACAGGCACAGACTATTGGCAGGGAGCAAGTGCTTGGAGGTTGAATGGAAGCCTTGTATTGCTCTGAGCCTCATGAGAGAAGGCCGCAGGGGATCCTGCAACGTGTGCTCCAGGAAAGAGAGTGAGCATAGCTGAAAAGGAACGCTTTTAAAGCATGGTGAGAATTTTCTTCCTTCCTGAATTAGCACAAGCTGGAGAAGTGAAAACTTGTCCCCTTTGTGCTTCATGATGAGAACGACTGTGGAGGAGGACAGCAGAACAACCTTTTCCTCTTCCTCCCCATCCCCCCTCAAGCTCCAGAATCTAGCTACTAGTAGGCTTCTGTGTCCTGGTGAAGTTTTAGCCCATAAATGCTCATCTCACATGTGCATTTGACAACATTTTGTTATGAGTGACAACTTCCATACTTGTGGGTGGTCACAGCTGTGTATTTAAATGGAATACTGTAAATGATGGAATATAAACTAGACTTAAGATATAGTTTCTGATGAAATTAAGTATTCATCATTTCTTTGTTCTGTAAAAACAAAATTTTCACTCAGCTTTTGCATCTTGGTATATGTTATTACCTTGTTTATAGAAAACTTGGTACTTCACAGCTTCCCAGATAGCAGCATGTTATTTCTAGTTTGTAATCCCAATTTCTACAAGTCACATGAAGGACAAGCTCATTACTGAGACAAACTTCAGTGAATTAAGTTACATATTCTGCTGAAATAGTCACACATGCAACACTGACCTTCACTTTTTGCATTGCCTTGTGATGATAATGTCAGACTGAGCATTAAAGAAAGTCCTTGAGTTTGAGTGTTATTATATTTTAGTAAAATGAGAAGGATAACTTTCACCCAGCCAACGTACAATCTTTGCCCACCACAAGCTAAAATTCTACAGTCAATAATATGAGTGCAGTGACAAATAACCCAACAAGCACTGGTCGTGAACTACAACACTTGAAAGTTTGTAGATGAAATAGTTGTCTCAGAGAAGTCAATATAGATATCTTTCCTAGCTTGAATGGTACCAGGGTTTTGCTGGGCTGATTTGCAAGGATTCTCCCATGGACTGAGCTATGTACTTCCAGCATACAGCTGATCAGCTGAAGGCTCCTCATCTTCTCAGTGAGAAGGGGAAGAGGTTGGCTTCTCCCTGAAGATGGTCTATATCCATGAGTAAGAATTGTGGACTACCTTTATTGTGCACTGAAGGGTTTTCTGATGCAAGAATAATGCTAGAGGCTCGGCGTGGTCATTCTTTGTCTGTGAAAGTCTGTCTGTCTATGCTCAATGACAATGCCAGGGTACTTAGGCAGGGAAATAAAAGTCAGAGCACAGAAAATTCAGGTAATTTAGACCCTCGACACCTTGCTAATCAAGCTAGCCTATCTTTATGAACCAGGTCTCTTATGACCACCAAAGAAATGGTGAAACAAAAGAAAGATAAATATTGTATTGAATAAAAATCCTGAACAGAGTTTGCTATGTTTGTGAACACACTGAGCAAACTTTCAAAAGCTCTAGAAATAAAACAGGAGTGGACCATAACCTACAAGAGTGGTTGCCTAAGGAGCAGTCTTTGCACATCTCTTCCCCTGGCAGTGGTCCATGCTGGCCAAACTCCCAGGCAACTCTGTAAGGATGCCATGACCCCCAAGAGACTGGATATCCAGTGATGCACTGTCACTGTAAACATGACATTTCCTAAGCCCAAACACCACTATGGGAGCCCCACCTCAGGGTGGGTGTGATTCTTCTGGTTGCATTACTGTCTGTGATAAAGAGAGGGCCTACACAGCTGATGAACACAATGGAGGCAAATTTGCCTCCTGTGTCCCTTCTTGACTTAATGCAGGTGGTGCTGTTGCCTCTGGGTTTGCACCACACTTGCTGGGCCATAAAACAGGGGAAATAGAAAATCGTATTTAAGCTCAAACTTAATTTCTGGAGATCAAAACCAACAAAACTCAGGAGCCTGTGGGCTTTTTATAACTCCAAGAGATAACGCCTTGCTGTACTAGGAATCAAAACACTCTTAGAAATTCTGCATTAAATGACTTGTCTATGTGACACAAGGAATCTGTTTGGGCAGAGCACTGAGCTTTTGTCCTGGGGATAAGTTTCTGGCCACAGGGTCCTCCTATCTCTCTGCAAAATCCTTTATGACCCTGTTGTTCCTCAGAGAAAGGAGCCATAGGCAGTCCTGCATCTTGGGCACGTGTCTGTCTTGATACACTATCAGTACCCTCTGTTCTCACTGACTAGCTTTAGTTACAGCTGTTGGGCATACGTGCCCATGATGTACCTATATTTGTGTGAGGAGGAAGTCAAGCAAAAGCCGACTCTTTCAGTGTCCCACTTTATCATACACAAAGAACCAGAAGAGATAAAAGGGCAGGTTTCAGGGAGTCCACTGATCACAGAATTATTTGTTTTGGTTGTTTACTTTTTTCCTTATCTCTGTCATGGAAAATAATTCATATTTTTAATCTTATATTGCTCTTCCAAACCTGTGTGTTTGTCATATTGTGATGTTTCAGTGGCCTTCTTTACAACACTGGACTGGAAAAGCAGAGATATTTCCTTTGCTGAATTAAAAGCCAGTATCAGTTCTGATTCTGCAGTTAAAAAAATGGAGATCTAACAGCACTTATTTTGCAAACCCAGTTCTTAAATATTCTCTGTCTGCCTCAGGCTGCATGGATTACATTCAAACAAACAGAACTAAGATGCCCCTGGTGCACTGCCATTAAAATGTCAGTGAATTAATTAGTGCAAACACATTAAAACATGTGGTAACTTGACAGTGAAATAAATGTATCATTTTATAAAGCGTACTGCTAGATGCAACAAAGCTTTTAGTAAAACTGAGTGCTGTTTAAACATGTCAGACCTTGTTCTTAACCACACTGAGATGTTTCATATCAGCCTGGCAACATAAATATACCTTTCAAGAGTGCAAACTGAAAATCCAATTACATATCAAGATGGTGTCTGAAGGCAAAAGTTTCAATTAGAAACAATCTCATAACCATTTCAATTATCTGCTTCTCCCGTGATGGACATTTCATCATGTGGTACCCTCTGACATTCTTTGTCTGCTCATTCACACAATTAGCAGATCAGAACAAACCTTCACAAGCTTGAAACCTGAAAGTTTAATTAAAAAACATTTCCCCAGGCTTTTCCCCAACTAATACAATGCAAGATTGCCATGTAGTGGGTATATGTGGGCTCCAGTTGTCCAGATAACAGGATTAGGTCTATCTTATTAGCTGTGGTACCTGAACTAATTCATGGAACATAAGCCCAGCTTCCCTACATGTCATTTTGTGGTTCAGCACAGAGTGCATGCTTGGCAGAGGCTTTTCTTGTGCCACTAAATTCCCATGTGTCTCTCAGGATGTTATTTTTCCCAATATCTCAATATGGGCCTTCAGTCATTCATAGGACTTTCATATTGTCTTTCAGTGGGAGAGGGGAGTGAACCTATACTGATTGGCCTTCAAAAATCCCATCCAAACCTCAGTAGTGTAGAATACTCAGAATAATTAATGGGATACAGTGTCTTGGAGAATCACTATCTAAATACAGTACAATAAATTATTACCAGAGACTTGCTTGCCATCCTCAGCATAGCTGCGTTCCCTTGAGAAGGCAGCACTGACAAAATAGGTAAGGTCTCCCTGAGAAATAGCAGCTCTCCAGATGCTACCTCTTCTCACACAAGTTCTAGACTCTGCCACAGCTTCACTGCTGGGAAGTGCTCAGGACATGCTTCTGGTTCCCACTCATTCAGGCTGTGTCATAGCAGATGATCCTGTGCTTCTAAGCTTCATGAGATGGGGACTGGTATGGACCTTCTCCAGCACGAGTGCAACTACATAAAAGGTTCCTAGAGAACTGGTTACTCTGCACAACCACTAAAGGAGCAGATGAGATCTATCAATATCTATGTCTACTAATATAATGCATATTCCTTAGCTGAGTATCTGACAAAGAAAGGTGACCTGTCATAGTAAAATATTCAGCCTCCCCACCACCACTACAATGTGGAATACATTTTTTTCTAGAACTTTGACCCATGAGTTATTCAGGTTTGTAACTCATTAAACATCCCCCCCCACCACTTTCTTTGTACCAGATTCTTTCTTGTGCCTTGAAGAGAAATGTAGAACGAAATACAACAAATAAATATATACTTTTTGTGACGGCTCATCAAAAAGATGGCATTAAGGAAAATGTAATCTTAACAAAAGGGTAAGTTTTGAATTCACACGTTAATGTCTTGATGTTGGCAGTCTGAACCTTCTTCCCAGTCTTAGAGCTTTCCAACAGCAGACTTTGACACAATCAAACCACACTGCTTTAGTGGTGTAAAATCTTGACCTGAGTGTGGATCAGAAGGTGACATTTGCACTTCAGCCACTTAGTAGCCTCAGCAACAATCAAGGATAAGGATGGAGTCAGGCTGGAAGCATTCAGAAGTTTTCCCCTCTTTTCAGCATTTGTTTTCAGGGGCCATGGCGAGGCAAGTGTTTGGTTTCTTAAGGTGTTTGCTGCAGTCCTACCTTTATCCCAGAGTAAGGTGGGAAGGCAGCAGTGCTAGTATTTGCTTGCCTTGGGTTGTTGCTGTCAGGAAGCTGTAGGGATTTTCTATGCTTTGGAACCATAGGATGCTATGCCACCTGGAGTTTGAGCAAGCATCCCAAGCAAGCAGAGGAAAGGGCACAGGGCAGAGCAAAATACATATTGACTTTTTCATATGAGTGTTCTCCTCATGGTCTATCTATTTTATCTCTGTGTCCTTGATTTTCAGATGAAAATATTTGACAAAAATAAAGATGGACGACTGGACCTGAATGACCTGGCAAGGTAGGGTTTAATAATGTTGATGGTGTTTTTCAGCTCACAGTGACATATCCAGGTAAGGTGATGATCTCACTCTGGGAATGTGTATTTAAATTTTGCCTCCTTTTAAATTAAATCAGCTCTGATTCCATCTTTCCAACATGTGGCCTCCATGGTAATAGTCTGAGAACCTAGAGCCTGTGACTGAAACAATGCCAAGATCTGTCTTTACAACACCAAACACTCTGGCATGATCCATGCTACCTGTGATGCTTTCCAGGAGGTAACAAAGCAACCTGTGGCATTGTTTCTCCCAAAAAAGGATGGCAATACCTTCAACAGGGTAACAGTAACAAATGTGCATTTATTTTACTTCATTATGCAGATCAGGGATTCAAAAGAATTTTTTCTACTTTTTTGAATAATAAAAGTGCCACCACAAAGGAGTTTGGCAGTGGCAGTAAGAAAGAATTTGGAGCGCCAAAGTGAAGATGTTTCTGAATGAAGTTGGGAACTCAATTATGGGCTCCTGCTTCTTTTCTGTCCTTGATACCTCAGAGGCTTTCAGATGATTTTCACTGCCTACAGACTGGGAGTATGGCTTTCTCTGTGAACAGATGTGCATTGATTGGATAGGACTCTAAACATGCAGATACAGTCTTAAAACACCAGTTTAGAGGATGAGGAGCCAGAGGTTTGCCACTGTTTCTCTCTGCTTGGGTTCACAACAAATGCCAGCACAAAAAAGCTGCAGTGCATACAGCTGTTCTATTTGACCATGACATATATGAAGAGAATCAGAGGCAGAATGGAGAATATCTAAAGGAGGTTACTATTGCAATTTCCTCTTAAATAAGGCTCCCTACTGGGAACCAGGCTGTCTGAGGCTCTCCTCCAGTCTGAGAACATTTCTCACACCTCAAATCCGTTAATGTGTGGACACAGCTCAGCATGCCCTATGTCACAGGTTCTAGAAACCTCAGAGTTAGCAGAGCAGTTGAAGCAAGAAAAGGGTTTTTCAGTGCTTGATGGGCCTTAGGAGACAAAAGGAGAGGAATTCAGTCAGATTCAATGCACAGACCAGTATTATTTTGTCCTTTACTTTTAAAACCACCAATTCTCCCTCTAACAGAGAGCGATAAATGACTCTTTCCTTTAATGCAGCACAACAATCCAGTTACAAGGAATGGCTGTCTGGTAGGTCTTTCTTTGAAGCCTGACAACCTCAATTGCATTGGACCACCAGAACTGCTCTGTGAAGAGCAATAATGCTGAGAATGTTTGTGGTGATCCAAAGGGTGCCCTCCATGCCCCATCAGACAGGGAGGAGGGCATATGTTCCCACAGTAGCCTTCTGCGAATAACCCTACAGTCAATTCTCTCTTTTGTAGAGTGTAATCTAACATCCCTTTGCTTTATGAACAAGGAGTCTTCCGAAGAGTTTGTATGCAGATGGATGTGTGCAGATGATAATGTGGAAATACTATAATTTAAATCTCTCCATTCAGGATTCTGGCACTCCAGGAAAATTTCCTTCTACAATTTAAGATGGATGTAAGTAGCACTATTTTTTGATACATTGGTCCTGTTCATCTCAGCTAAGATAACTTGGTCCCAAACTTGACTTTTTGTTTTTAAATTATTCATTTTCTTGTCCTCTCTACATTCAGGCTTGCAGCACAGAGGAAAGGAGGAGAGATTTTGAGAAGATCTTCTCACACTATGATGTTGTGAGTCCCAAGAAGTTGTTCATTCCCTTGCAGTTTGTAAATAACATAGATTTTCCATATGCTGCTCAGATTGCTTCCTTCTGCTGGGTGCTGTTGGAGTCACTCAGAGGCCCATGAGCCCAGATGCCAGACTGGGAGGGGTAAAGTAGGGACAGATTGGAGGAATGCTCAGAGACCTTGTGGCAAGAACATATTTTGTTTTTCTCCATTGCCATGGCCTGTGCCGCTGCACTAGCAGTATCCCTTCAGGACATGCAGAGGAGGTGGTGGCTTTAGTTCTCACAATCTCTGGCAGTTTGGGACCTGCTTCACCACTACCTTGAAAAATAAAACCCCTTTCAATACTGAAATAATGGTTATTTAGGGAGTCTGGCCAGGACAGGTATGACCATCTAACTGCCTGCTAGACATCAGCAATTCAGTGCCACTTCTGACTGTCACACAACTTTCTCAGGGTGGTGACCAGCAAACCTCACAAAATGATGGGAGATGTTGCTCCCATTTGAGGGGAAGAGATGGTTTGGCAAAATGATATTAGGGTATATCATTAGACATCGGGAAGAAATTCTTTACTGGGAGGTTAGTGAGACACTGAAACAGTTTGTCTGGAGAGACTGGGGGTTTCCCATCCCTGGAATTGTTCAAGGCCAGGTTGGATGGAACTTTGAACAACTCAACAACTCAGCCTGGTCTAGTGGAAGGTGTTCATGCCCATGGTGGCATGGTTGGAACTAGATGATCTTTAAGGTCCCTTTCAACCCATACCATTTTATGATTCTATGAGCTTCATGCTATAAAGTTTTGTGACCAGGTAGATGTACTGACCTGTAAACATTGTGGTATTTTTGACTCACTGTGGAGCTTTGATGTTTATTCCATCTTTCAGAGTAAAACTGGAGCACTCGAAGGCCCAGAAGTGGATGGGTTTGTCAAAGACATGATGGAACTGGTCAAGGTATCTTCATGGTTCTGTTTCTTAATACCCCATATTTCTGAAAGATCAATGTTTGTTTTGGAAATACTATGTACATAGAGAGACGAGTGAGAACACAGTGTCACATTTCACTTTGATCTGCAACAGAAGGGAAAGTCACAGACTCAGTGTATATACTGCAGAGCATTTCACCATATCACAGAAATTCTGCCAGACAAATTATTACAGTTTCTTCCAGCAATGGTATTTTAAAAAGGTCCATTCTATCTTGCACTCTGAATTAGGCAGATGCTACAGCAAACTGTTGACATAGATCACTCATCAGAATTTCTTTCTACTGTTTTCCCTGTGGATGTGTTTCTCTCCAGAATGACCTCATGGTTCACTAGGTTATCTCAGGGCTATACTTAAAATTACTTGAGGTCTATCTTTAATTGACAATACTGTGCCCAGTGTGTCATTCCAGTTTCTGACGGACAGCAGAGTTTGTCTGCATTGGATTATCATGAGTTTCCAGATACAGTCCAAGATAGTCCAAGATATACTATTGGCACAAGTAGGGTCTAGTTTTTTGCTTCCTCTAAGCCTGAGATCTTGCATTTCTACAAAATGTAACCTGGCACAGGGATGTCTGCACTCCTGATTCTGTTCAGCAGAGACCAGAGAATGGCCCCTGCATTCTGATGGCTGCATGTGTATGTTATGGCCATGCAGAGTGCAGGGAAGGGTGTGGGAGCAGGCAGGAGATTGGATTTGTATTCTCTGTGTGTGTGTGTGTCTGTAGAGAATCGAAGTTTGTACTTTCCTTAAGGCCATCATCAGCACTGTCCTTGGACACCACAAGGTGCGCATGTGAATTTGAGCCCCTCCTGAGAAAGGGGAAGCAGAGCAAGCAGTACAGTGTTAGGATCATGCAGAGGCAGTGTAGCCTGTAAAATGTGTCTTCAGTAGCAGTTTGACCCTTGAAAGGTATTTTCACATTGCTGAGTAGCCTGTGAAATAGGAGTCTGCTGACAGAAATGCCACATCACTCCTTGCACAGCAGGTTTGAGAGAAACCAGATGAAAGCACAGGTAGTGTAGTGATTTGCATTGCACACCATTCTGCTGACTTTTCTTTGATATGGATCAGATACTGATGGCCTTGACTAAGCACAAAGGTCAACATCCATTTCTCTATGGTTAATGACAGTTCCATGCGCTTTCCGCTTTTGCAGGGTGCCCTTTCCCAATCCTCTCTTTTCTTCCCCACTGCATATGAGACAATGTGTGGCCTTTTGGACATTCGTCCTTGGATGTATTTCCCAGTTGCTGCATGGCTTGCTGCTTTACAAAGCTGGGAGAATCCAGAGCCATTTTATCTCTCAACACTGTTTTTCTCTTTTGCCTGCAGCCCAGCATTAGCGGGGTGGACCTGGACAAGTTCCGCCAGATCTTACTCAACCACTGTGACATGAACAAGGATGGGAAAATTCAGAAATCTGAACTAGCTTTGTGTCTCGGGCTGAAAAGTAACCCATAGCTGGGAAAGTGCTTGTGGTTGTGTTTCCCTTATAAGATTTGCCTGATGCTCCTTGCAGAAGTGTGTCTGTGCTGCTTTGTGAGTGGTGGAGAGCCAGGGCACCATGCTGATGAGCTGGAGAGTGGGATTTGCATGTGGGCCTCCTCCCTCCGCCAACAGCTTTGTGATGTTCACTCTGTGCTGCCACTTGTGGGTTCCCTTAGCAATGCCAGTGCCCACCAGCAGATCAGCTGCTCAGAGAAGAGATTGCTGTTCTTCTCCTGCTTTCATGAACTGCTGCTCTACCCATTCCCTGGGACAGGGACAAGTATCTTCTCAAAAACATCCTGAAAGTTGTCTCAGAGTGCAGCTAATCAGTGTTTCTGATGGTCGCTTTATATGTATGAAGTCATTACTTGGGTGAGTGTCGTGCTTTGTGCATTTAAAATATTGGATGGATGACAGTGTATTTGTGCAGAAATAAAATGGCAATTACAGAAATTTGTTAAGATCAAAGTTTACGTGTTAAGTACAGAGAGCCATCTGCCACAGGCTGGCAGATTGTACATAGTAGCCTTTTCTGTAAAATGCATCAAATGGCAAGATGTTTTGGGATGCCTATAAACAGTGGAGTTTAAATCCATCATGCAGTGAAGCATGGTAGATCATTTCAGTGAGAAAACCACAAACAACAGGAAGTAATGTCACCCTCAGGATGAAGCCACAGAGTAACATCACTTGTGGAGGACACTTTTCTTCTGACCCAAACTGAAATAACATACAAGGTTTCTATATACTGGAAAACTGGAAGGGCATAAAACTGATGGCAGCAAAGTTCCTAGAGATGTTTTTTTTTGTTTGGTTGGTTGGGGGTTTTTTTGTTTGTTTGTTTTTTTGTTTGGTATGGGTTTTTTGTGGGTTTGGTTTGGTTTGGATTTTTTGGGGGGGTTGTTTGGTGTTGGTTGGTTTTTTTGTTGTTATTGTTGTTGGTTTTGTTTGGTTTTGGTTTTTGATTGTTTTTTGCTTGTTTGGGTTTTGTTAGGGGTTTTTTGGTTTTTTTTTGTGTTTTTGTTGTTGTTGTTGTTGTTGGGGTTTTTTTTGGGTTTTTTTTGGTTTTTTGGTTTTTTTTTAAATCAGTAAGAGCTAGCAGATACTTGTAACCTCTATTGAACCTTAAAGCTTCCCATCACTTCTGGGCCATGAGTGTAATCCTGGAACATGATGGTAACAGTATCATTTGTGTCAGACATTTCCCTATTCCAAAGGCTTTGGGTGAATATTTGGAAAGTGCCACACCTACACAATCATGCCCATTGAGTTGTTTCTTCCTTTCCTAGGAGAAAGTTGTTGAGAAAGGGTTGTTGGCAAAACTCTCTCCCATTTCACCATTTCGGTCTCCTACAGATGACAGACCCAGACTTGACACTACAAGAGTCTTTCCAGTTACGGCTTCTACACAAGGCAGCACCATGAAACACTCCCTTTATAGCTGGTTTTATAAAAATTAATCAGAAATTACCTTCAGTCAACAGAAACAGAGATACAAACACTAATTACCTAAAATGCTTAAGAACATACTCAGCTTAAGGCATCTGCTCATTTTCTGGTTTAATTGATGATAAGCTCACAGATCAAACAAGTGCTAAGGTTGTGTTTAACCCCAGCACAGAACTAGGGCTCTAAACTCTGAAAATGCTCTTTACCACACTGACAGCAACACAAATTACAACCACAGTAACAGAGCTTTAGAATGATTCAGAAAACATGATAAACAAGGAATCAGACCTTAGCAGCAGCTTCCCAAGCCAGCAGGGATGCAGTTTTACTCCTGGACGCTTGTGCCCCTCTAAGGGAAGAGCTGTGGTTAGAAGGGCAGGAGTACAGATAAGAAGTCAGTAGATAAATCCCAGGCACTGCTGTTTATCAGGTATGACTTATCATCATCTTTGAACAACTTGTAACAAATTTAGCAGGGTACAACACCAACCATTGTCTTATTGTACCTCAAATAGAGCATACTATGTGACTGATCAGCATAAGTAGTTATGCCTTTAAGTATATTTTTCTGTTTCTCTTTCTTCCTTCAGTCTTTATATAATTGCCATTCTTATTATTATATTCTTTAACTACAGTTTTTATTACTTTGGACATGGGAGCAATTTCTGTACCATCCCCTACAATAAATTTCCACACATAGATGTAGGATCTTTTTGCTATTCGTATTTCTCAGTGATGGCAGGCCTATTCTCTTTCACCTCTGTTTAATCTTACTCATATCAGTAGAACTTTTTCTTATTTATTAAAGTATAAATTTGAGCATATCCTGTCCTGCCTCACCAAATACACAGCAACTTGTAATCTAAAGTGAGAATTACTTTTTAGAGACTGTATACAACCACAGCTCTCATTTCAAGAATTATACAACACTTCCTCTTTATTGAAACCTTATGCTTTTCACACCCTCTACAGCCAATAGTTTTTGTTCAACAGACACTGAGCAGTAATGAATTTGATATGTCAATGTCACAATGCATTTTGCTTCTTTTGTACAAACCTGGGATTTATTTTTTTATTAAAAATTGATTTTGTCAAAGCCTTCACACAACTAGTTTTATTAGCTTTACATAAGTGACTGCATAGCTTCCAATAAGTGAGTTTAAAAGAGCATTTTACAAAACATTAGCAAAAAGTAATTTGGGATCATAGATTAAAAGGTTGTATGGAGAATGCAAAGAGTAGGGTTTTGGGATTTTTTTTTTCAGTTACTCAGTTTTGCATTCCTATGAGAGGTTTTTTTTTTCTGTGTGTGTTTTGGTTGGTTGGTTGGTTGGTTGGTTTTGTTTTGTTTTTCTTTTGTCTGTCCAGAGCAGAAACCAAAGAGCAGGAAAACAGGCATACACAATGTTTTGTTTGCAGGAACCAAAAGGGAGAGCCATATCCCAGTGCGGCAACAGCCTCAGTGAGCTGCAGATCCCCTCTAAACAAAACAAAATGTTGGATGTGGTGGAATTTGAGCCCACATTGCAAAGATCAGCAAAGCAATTACTAGTGAGACATGGTCTTATAACCCTATAGCCACTAAAAGTCAGCATTAAGGCAGGAGACAGGCATTTTGAGACTTCTTACAGAGAACGTGTGTTCCTGACTTGCAGAGCCTTTTTTTGTTTGTTTGTTTGCTTTTTTAACTATTATTTTCACTTCAGTGATAAGTGATCTCTAAGGCCTTTTGGTCTCAGGTTCTGATGATTTCAACCTGTTAAGCTGCTATAGATACATAGCAAGGCAGCATATGTCTGATAATATAGCTATTTTCCATTTTGTGAATCTGAAGGGTACTTTAATGTACTCATATACCAAAATATGAGACTATATTTCACATTTGAATAGTTACACAAAAATACCTATTTTGTTTTAAAGATATGAAAGTAACAGTTTCTGCAGATATCACCTCATTTAAGAGGTTACATCCTGGTAACCAGAATTTGAAAGCAGAACATCAATGAAAATGTTTGGAAAGATGATTTTCCCTTGGTATTTCTGGGTTTTTCTTTAGAAAACTGATGTTAAGGGATTTACAGTTTTCTACTTCTTCCTAGTATGCAAATCTACTGAAGCCAATTTTTAACTGACTCATCATATTTCATAGGTATATTTCTAAAGCACAGGTAGCAACCACAGGCACAGTGGTTGATATGTACAGAGCTCCCGAATGTGTCTTTTTTGTGCTTGGTTTCCTTCCTTTCTGGTTTAACTGGCAAACTACTGGATATGGAAACCAATGTGTGAGTTTCCTCAGATCAAAGCTGTTTCTTTGCTTTCCTTTTCCCAGTGAGTTTTATGAGATTCTGCCCTGCACTCTGTGAAGACTCCCTGCTTGTCTTGGCCCTTCTCATTTTTGGTACTTGACACAAGTGTTTTTTCTGGATGACTTGCCATGACAACTTCATTCAGCAGCAACTGGCTCTGACAGCTTCAGACTGGGCAGAACTGGTAACCATCCCTTGTTTAACTTCATTGGTTTTGCTGGAAGACATGATCTTTACTCCCATCATTTTGAAATGAACACACTCTTTGCTCCTCTTGAGCCACCACCAAGGTGATCTTCTACTCAAGGCCCCCATTTTCCTGAGTCAGTCTTACAATCCCAAATTGATCATATGCCAGTTGTCCTTTGGTCTGTGCAATTTTTTCCCCCAAGATAATGAATCCACATATACACGTTCACCTCATTCCCCAGTCTGAACACATTCCAGGAATCTTACATCACTGACACAGACTGGAACCACATGAGATGTTTAGAAATTGTAACTTGTAAGTTTCATCGGTGCTCTATTTTCAGATTTCCAAGTAGAACAATTATGTCCCTTTGTTCTCACAACATTGCATTAAATAACATGCACATGTTACAAAAAATGCTTTTTATTCCAAATGGAAGCTAAGAATTGAGCTTCAGTTACAAAAGAAGGGTTCAGAGCATAGGAAACCAGCACAGTATTTTGATAAATCTCCTTTTTTATTTGTGTGGTAAGAGAATAGTGTCAATATTAATGAAAACAATTGTGACTAATGCAGCCAACAAGACTATCAGAGAATCATCGGCCACATTATAATAGGAACCCATCACTAGAAACACCTTAATTACGGCTATTATCTCTTGAAATGACAGGGTAACTCTTGCATTAATCTGATCTGAAATAGAAAGTTTCCATTATGTAGTGAGATGTTAAACGGGGTTTTGCTGTGTAATTATATGGGGTAAAGTAACTATGAAAGCCATTTTTGTATGAAGACTACACTGACTTCTAATGAAAACTCTCATTTTCTGGCACCTGTATTTTCAGTAATTCCATGGAGAACTGAGTCTCATTTTAAGTAACATTTTCACATGGGAGAGGGGGAGTAAGAATGCCAGTTATGACCACCATGAGAGAAAATAAGGAAATCATTTGCCTAATGTCAAGAGACATCTTGATAGGGAGCTCCAACTGGGTCCCAAAGGTAAAACTGTTTCCTTGCCCTCTCTTGCTTAGTTAGCAATCACTGATTTTCACAAGCTTGTCCCATGGAAAAACATCCTGCTGCTCACCTGCCATATATGCCTTTACAATGGCTCCACGCATTGCCTTTTCACTTGGGTTTGTTCCTCCAGAGTTGCTGTAGTCCATAAAAAACACTTTTCCAGTGTGCTGGACACCTTGCACATGATGAGATGATGAGAGAAATGGAGAGGATATCTCTGCCCAGAAAAAGTGGCCCGCACAATGGCATGCAGAGTGTAGACAAATGTTTAGGCTACATCTCTGACATCATCTAGCATCTCTTTAGATAAGCTGTTTCAGGAAAAAAATAACTTGAGTGGATTTGATGGAGGCAGCACAGCTCACAGGATTATTAGGCAACACGGCTGGAGAATGGGCATTTGCTCCAGTCTGAGAGATGAGGTTTGGGGTCCCTGCTTTCCCCAGATTGTGGCAGTGAATCTGAAATTATTTCAGCCTACTCAGTTTTATCAGGGGGAGGTTTCTGCTGTTGATTATGTAAGTGTGTAACTGCACATTGAAAATCAGCCATTTTCACATTGCACATTGAAAATCAGCCATCAGGTTCTCAAGTAAATTAGAACAGAAGATGCCGGTGCCCACATGCAGTGTGAGGGACTGGATACACTGCACTTTATAGTGAACTTGGTCACCCCTTTGAGGTCCTCCTGCACTAGACCCTGGTTTCAAAACTCAGGGAAGTATCTCCAGGGGAAATACAGGGGATTTAAGCCCTAAACTAATTTTCTATTCAGCTGCGGCCCACATCCCCGTACAATAAGGTTTGTACCAAGTCCCCATGGTTCTGTTTTATAAAGTAATCAATGCTAGAATGTAAAAAAAAGAGAAACAGGTCACTGCTGATGTGATCTGAAGAAATCACTCTTCTTGCATTTCTCTGTGAGATTGGAGATGGGATTTAGCGACAGAAGCTGCAGGAGTCAGATAAAAGGCTGCATCTTCTGCCCCCAGGCTGCTGCCAGTAGAGCCCCATTGGCTCCTATGGAGCAAGACTAGCTCAGGATGGCAGGACAACTGGCTGAGGCTCCATTTCCAGATGTATTTCACAGCTTTTAAAGCTGAAGGTTCCTAAAATAAGTAGTGCCAGTGCTAGAAAGTGGCAGCACGAAAGCTTGCTCGGGTTGACACCACAGTCAAACACCTCTAGCTCTGAGGGAGGCTGTTATTAGGACTGTGTCTCCTTTACATGAACAAAGAGCTGTAATACAGTTGTCAAGGGAGTTCTTGCAGCTGGTAGAGCTAAAGACAACATGTTTTCAATTTTTTTGTTTCCCTGCCAAATCTCATGTAAGATATCACTCATAGAGAGGAAGATGGAGAAGAGATGCACTCAGCAATCCTGTTTGGGTGGCTCTTTTAACAGGTTGATATCTTCTGTCACTTTGGTAAACGTGTCTGACTCAGTGTAACCAAACAGTTTTTATTTACCATTGTTATTACTTAGGAAAGAGGTTATTTTCTCCAGCACATAAAGACTAAGCGCCAGCAGACTGCCAGGGTTTTTTGTGCCAGGGTCAAGGATGTGCCTGGAGAAATTTTCCTTTTATATAAAGACCCAGGAAGGAGCTGGGTGGCAGAGCCCAGACAAACATAGAACCTCTGGTTTTTTGATGAACCCTGCCTCACCTGACAGCTGAATCAAAAGCAGCTGGTTGTTGTGGATTAAGGGAAGAGCAGTGTCTTTTCAGACACACTAACCAGATCATTGGGAAATCCATGAATACACATGAAATTCAGGCCAATCCATTTTTTTTTTTCCAGCTCTTCCTGCAAGCAGAGAGCACACACGCGATGGCTCAGATGACATGCAGAGCCTGCCAAGGCACCACAATAACTTGTTTGCCTAAGACCTAATTAATGAGGTCATCAAAGGCAACTGTTTCTGCCTTCCTGATGAGTAAATGTGCAAAGGAGCCTGGGCATGAGTCCGGGACATTTCCTGGTCATTAAGCTGAGAGTGATCTGCTTGGTCTTGAGCTATGTAGGAGATCCTAAACAACTCAACATGTACTTCTGTTTTTATCATAAGGCATAAAATGCTAATAAGCATGGCATACTACAAGGATCTTAAGTGATGGCATTTAGAGATTCATTTTAGAATTTCTTTAACCATCTCTGTTTAATGTTTTTTCAGCAAGGATTTCTTTTTACATCAAAGAATGGAAAATTCTATGGGCTTACCATCAGTTATGCTCAGAAAGCTGAGGGCTAATTTTTAAGAGCTAGAAATTGTCTGAGTTTCAAAGCATTTTGTAGGTGTTATTTTTAGGTTCCAATAAATTATCGTGCATGTTCTGCCTCCTCCCTGCTTCCTGACTATGAAATTTAGCATATACTTGCCCTGGCCACCATTTCTACTCTCCTGCTGATGGGATCCAGAAGTGCTACTGCCAACCCCTGCCATGCTGGGGTTATGAATGATGCCACATAAGGTCAAACAGCTGGTTTAAAAAACTGTTAAATCTCTGGGGTTTCCTTCTCTCTTTGCCTCCCTTCAGCTTTGCCTTGCTTTTCCTTTTTAAAGGAACCTGTGGGACTCTTTCTATCCTACTTTCTATGTCTGAAGCCTCTTGGCTGCCACATCCTCAAGCTCTGCTCTTTCTTGATTCTCTGTTCTGGAAGACAGTGAAATCCAGTCGGGTATGTGGAAGGAAGAAGAGAAAGGTGAGAGATGCTCGTTCAAGGCAGTGGTATATACCATGCCATCACCAAACTTGCATTCTTGCCTAAATTCACACCTTTAGGCAATTCTGTCAGTTAGTGGCAGTTCTCCTTTCCCTGCACTCAGGAGATGTCACAGAGCTGCTGGGGTGTTGGTTAAAATCTCACCAGGCTCCCGTCAGAGCTTGTGCTCAATGAAGCAGGAAGGACGTGCCTCTCAGCTGGAAGGAATCTGGAAAGGAAGCTGCAAAACACCTCTTCTCCAAACACAGAGCCCTCTGGGGCTGCCTGTAAAGATGCTGGGGCCACAGCAGGAGAAGGTAGCTGAGGACACAAAAGTATCTAGCATCTGTTACATGGCTTTTCCATAATACATTTCCTGTTGAGTACCTGACAGAGGAGCACCAGCAGAGCACAGCTGATGGCTCAGCACCAAAACCCTTCAAAGGGCACAGCTCACATCAGTGGGATGATACTTAAATTTTCTTGAACTTCAAGCTTTTTCCTTCATTTCTTTTTTTCATTAAAAAAGCAGAAAAAAATCATTCACAGTGAATCCATTTGTTGATGCTGATTTTTGCCATTTTGTCATAGAAGAATTTAAGTTGGAAAAAACCTTTCAGATCATCAAATCCAACTTATAGGTTTTTGTCAAAAAACCCTGTCATTAACATTCAGCTCTAATGGCATAGTAAACACACATAAATTTGTATCACTTCAGTATAGGACAATAACAGCACTCTTCCTAAAGTGATAAATTCACAAAGGAAGCAGAAACAGACACAAAGTCTCACAACCTTGTAGAGAAGCTTTAGTGGCCACAGGCAGCATTGAGACTCAGCTTTTACATGCAGCCTCTCTTCCTGAATCATCCCACTGTGTTGGAAGGACATCCCTTGGTCAGGGACACGGGGCAGGGCTGACATATTTGGTCACAAGCTCTAAAGTGTTTGCAAGTTCAGAGTTCTTCTGCTCTTGGGACTTTTTATCACTTAATTATATAAAATGGTGTGGATGGTCACTGCCAGGCACAGCAGCCATTAAGCAGGGACTGTTGCCAGATGTCACATAAATATCTCAGATTCATCTATGGCCTGTGGTATCATCAAGCTGGCTCACTGATCAACACCTGCATTCACCCTTTCAGATGGCACAGCTGGATATTTCCTAGGTCAAATTCTGCCCTCATGTCAACACATGCAAGCCCATTAATGTTAACCGAGAAGAAATTCAATCTTCAATCTGTAAGAGACATCACAAATGCAATAGCCTGGACTATAAACTCCCCTCCTGAGCTGTTTAAAACCATCCAACAGCACAGGTGCTACACCTGGGAGACTGCAAGGTGAGTCAGATAGGGATCCCCACAGGGTGGAGAAGCACTAAGGAGACATGAACTCTCCTCTTGTTAACCAGGTGGGCACAGCTTTTCCTCAGAAGCAATGAATGCTTTGACAAAAACCCAGGTCTCCACGTCCTGTGTAGGTAGAAATGGATGCAAAAAGACAAGCATGAGTCAGTGACAAAGATGTTTTTCACCTTACTGGCAGGATAACAAAAAGAAATGGCTTGTGTTAACACCTTCCGCGATTGTTATCTTTTGCTATATAATAACATATTAGTATGTTAAAATATAGTACATGGTTGTACAATACATCATGTCCTTCAGGAGGTTGTCTGTTTTTTCTTATTTTAAAGACTATCTCAGTAAGGATCAGTTTCCTATCACGCTGTTTATTTCTTTTGAGTTTCATCAGGGAAGAGGTCACATGGTACCTGACAGCTCCAAACTTTTGCAGGCCCCTCCATCTCTGATGTGAACCATCACTACAGCTTACTTGATATTCACATGAAAGTGATAGGAAACTCAGCTGATTTTAACTTACATAGATAGGATTCTCAGTCACCCAGACATAAAAGACTTCTCACAAATAATTGGTGGTGAGTAATTGATACAATTAAAACATCCACTTTTCCTATCCATGGGAGCAGATCATTCATTCTGATTGCTTCAGCACTTTCTGGTGGATCTTTGATTGGCTTTGTAAAGCACAATGTACATTTCCATTTTCTGCTTCAGATAAGTTTAATCACTGGGCAAAGGGCTTAAGTAATTAATTTCGCCCGTGAGTTTGCCAGGCTTAGATTTCAGTCTAGGAAGAAATGGAAATCTTTTAAATGTCAAAACCTTCCCTTTAAGAGCCATGTAAGTCTGCCATAGGTACCCTTCTTTGAAAAATGAGTGCACTATAAAATGCAGCCCTTGGGTGCAGAGATAACAAAGCCCATCATGGGTGCAAATGCATCATATATCTGGTCTTGCCTAGTTTAGTGGTCCTATTTGAGACTTTTAGGCCGGGCCACTAAATAAGTAGGCATGTGTATGTGCATTTTTGTCAAGTCTTATTACAGCAAAGGAAGTTCTTTGAAAGAGAGGGAAGTTAGTGATTGGTTAGTTTAAACTGCTGCACATTTCATTTGTGAGTTGTGTTAAGGGTGCTGAGAGCAACCAGATTTCAATTCTGGTAACACTTGCTGCTAAACTGCAATACTACATCCATATAAAATTATCTTCATGCAGGCAACATCAGTTTTGAAAAATCTAATCTGGCTTCAAAAACTCATCTTAGTCTGGCTTACTGGAGTCCTCAATGTAATTTTCCAACGGGGAAACTATTCCATAGTCTGAAAATTCCTTTACCACAAACCAAGTGGGAAAAGGAGACTTCAGCCAGTCATAAGAAAGGAAAGGACAGAGGCCAGTGATCAATGGTCTTTCAAATTTCAGCCAGTACTTCTGGAAGAATTTTCCCATCTTCATTTCTACAGAAAATTGTTAACAGGCCACTATTAAGACAATTATAGCTCTGGGTAAGTTCTGTTGAGCTTATGTCAGAGCTATTTTATCAGCACAGATAGTATAGGTTTTGTAGGTGTACATTAAGCAATGCAACCAGTGTCCATTGTGCACAGCTCATCTTCTCCCTTCTCCTTTACAGAAGGAGCAATTACATGTGTACCATTACAGTGTGGTGGGATTTTGTAATTGATGTAAAGGACTGTCAGGAAAAGCAGCCCAGGTTCACAGGTTAACTCAGTCCTGTGGATACCTGAAACAGATGTGAGCTAATTATAATTAACATTAAATGAAATTAACTTTAAATGAACTACATCATATTTGAGAATCTACTTGAATTCAATTACTCTCCATTTCCTCCTTTTTACTTTTTCTCTTAGTAATATTGCCATTTAAAAGTTATGCTATTTTTTAAAGGCTTTTCATGAAGTTTGTTATTTTGCTGGTGTTTTTTAAATCTCACAGTCCAGATATGTAGCAGTCAGTGCTTGTGTGGTTGGGCTCCCTTGCCCACAGACAGGACTCCTCATGCAAACAAGCATTTGAAACTATGAATTGGAAAATTAGATATGATTGCCACATGGCATTCAAGGAAATGGCCCTTTCGTGCACAAATTAGAGGTTTTGCCAAAGTGAACACACAGAGCAATACAGAGGGAGATGCGTTGAAAACACAACCTGCAGAACATATGCAAACAGCACCCAGACTGGTGGGCACAGACTCTGGGACATTTTCTCCTGGCTGGAATATATTTCTGTGCTTGTAGTGAGCTACACAGGATCCTTTTATGATCTGCAATTGCAGTTAAATACAGTATATTTAAATCACCAAGTACCACAGTCAAACTTCTGGCCTGTGGGGCTCACAGGCCTTTTCC
The DNA here is from genome assembly GCA_013399695.1 of Formicarius rufipectus. Lineage (NCBI taxonomy): Eukaryota > Metazoa > Chordata > Aves > Passeriformes > Formicariidae > Formicarius > Formicarius rufipectus. Next base: position 383,600 of record VXAU01004797.1, read on the forward strand.
CAACTTTCCAAAGATTTTTTTTTTTCTGGATTTCTCTTTAAATAAAGCAAAGTAGAGTTATCATGCTGCATTGAGTTAACTAGATCTACATCCATCCATAAATCCATCAGAGTGAAGCTCTTTCCAAGAAAGATAAGGCTGATATCACCTTTTAAGTATCAGCTTAAACTTGTCTTAATCTTTATTTCAACAGCACTAGGCACTGGTTTGCTAATAAGAGCCTAAGAAGGTTTCTATCCAGGGCTGATGCTTGCATGATTTTTACTACATTACAAGTTGACACTTGCAACTCCAACCCATGGAACATGGCTGAACGTCCCCCAGCCAGACCCAGCGTTAGCACAAAGGTGGAATCTCACAATGCCCAGCTTATGCCAAGTCCGGCTCTTCCTTAAGTCAGTCTAACATGCCAGTCTCCCACTGGTGAGAGAAACCTCCTATCCCATCCTCAGGCTAATTTTCAAGGACAGAGAAAGTCCCTTCTCAACTTTCTCCTTTTTATTCTATGTTTCACCCCTATTTGCTGAAGGATAATAAAACTGTGATTATGGCAGCTATGCTGAGCAGCCAGAACAAGGGTCTCTTCATACCTGGAGATGAAGGAGCAGTGAAAGCCAGGAGACTAATTCAGGCAATTACAGCAGGTGAAGGATTGGCCCTTAATCAGGAGGCTTTCATTGCTCTTGTCCCACCTTGCATGAACACTGGGAGCCAGTGTTAAACCAACAGAGAACTTGGGAAGAATTAGCAAGATTTATTGTTTTCACCTGCTTATTCTGCTCTCCACAAAGCTCTTCTCCAGAGTGCACCCAAATACCCCTTACCTGACAGGGAAGGGAGATGCATGGGCACTTGCAGGGGTTGCAAGTGTTGGGGAAGCTACCAGGCATGGCAGCAGTCTTAGTGTTATGTCTTGAGCTCAGGGCCTGCTTGGCACAACACAGGTTAAAAATCTTTTATCTGTCTGGCCAGAGATCTCAGCTCAGTGGCACAAGCCTTAAGCTCTTTCATGGGCTGTGGCTACAGTGTTCCCTTAGTGCTACAAATGCCATGTTAATACCTTCCAGTTACTCATAATTGATCAAGCTTGGAGTAAATATTTTACAGAAGACACTTGAGCTCCTAATTCATAGTCCAGTAGCACATGTGGAAAAGTCAGGACAGATGTTCTTCAGGGCTAATGATTAGCAGTAATGAGAGACGTGCTTTACTCCTACCCTGGCATAAAAATAAATCATGCGCTCCAGAATTTTTCATGGTTTCTTATCTATCTTATTTAGTGTGTTTTGCTCAAAGAGATTATACTTCTGCTCACAATTACATGAGGGCAGAGCCACAACCTTCAGGTTTGCCAGACTTGCCTGGCTCAGGAACACTTTCCAGCAGGTACAGTTTGGGCCGAGGGCAATTTCCTCTGACTTGAAGCCCTCCAGACCAAGGAGACATTAGTGCCAGCAATACCCTGTGTGTGCACCAGGACTTCCCAGGCAGGAATACAAAATTTGGTTGCAATTTGAATTGAAAGACCCCAAATTTCTGGAGACAAAAGATATCAGTCACACATTGCTACATATAGTGGCTGTGTATATGCAAATATACTAACACACGTGCACAGATTAAGGGCCAGAATTTCTGTGTAGCATCTAAGCATATGCAGATTTATTTTATTTAGAGGTTGCATGTACTCTTCAATCAAACAAAAAACAGCAGGGATGTTTTATTGGGAGAAACAGGATGGGAGCATGCACAGAATGCCAGAGACAGAGCAAAATTACCCTCTAAGAAATTCAAGTCTTCTGGAGGTTTGCTTTACACTGTAATTTTGCATTTCTGGTGTAAGCAACTCAGTCAGACCAATATTTAATTTCAATGGTTTGGAACCATGGAGCCACTGGGTAGCTGGGAATAGCTGGCTGCCACTGAGTCTGGTCCAGCCTGCTCCAGCAGCCAATTTTTGCTGTTGGCAGGGCATGAAGGCTCTGACATAGCTTCTCCCCAGCTGCAGGACTAGCCAACATGCATCTGCCAGCCACGTGGCCTGGGAGCTCCACAGTGCTTCTGGTAGAGTCCCTGAGTAAACAGAGTGCCTGGCACTAACAACACCTTTTGGACTAACCAATTGTTAAAGTTACTGTACATAATTATTAGTGTACAGGTGGTAATTATTAGTAACAACTAATTATTAAATTACACTTGAAAACCTTGTTGTGCCAGCTTCTGAATAAACACACCAGAGGAAAGACATCCCTGCCCTGAGTTCTTAAAGCCTTGCTCAGTGACTGTTCCCAGGGTGTGGTCAGAAAAGAAAACCATCACGAAGTATGTTTGAAGCTTTATAGTTCAGGTGAAATTCTTTAGTAAGTACTTGCAAATCCCATGTGCTCCTCAGTCGCTGGATATTGTGAGTCACAAAGGTGAGCTGGTGGAAGAGAAGTTTGCAAAAAACCTTGAGAGCATTCCACATTGTGACACAGAATGATATAATTATTTATGTTGGAAAAGACCTTTAAGATCATCAAGTCTAACTGTTAACCCAGCACTGCCAAGTCCACCACTAAACCATGTCCTGAGGTGTCACATCTACACATATTTCTATACCTTCAGGGATGGTGACTCCACCATTTCCCTAGGCAGACTGTTCCAATGGCTGACCATCCTTTCAGTGAAGAAATTTTTCCTGGTAAGTGATCTGAACATCCCCTGGCACAACTTGAGGCCACTTCCTTTGTCCTATCACTTGTAACCAGTGAGAAGAGACCAACCTCCACCTGGATGCAACCTACTTTTGGGTAATTGCAGAGTCCTATTAAGTCCCCCCTGACTCTCCTTTTCCTTCTGATAAACACCCCTGGCTGCCTTGTCTGCTCCTCTTAAGACTTGTGCTCCAGATCTTTCACCACCTCCATTACCCTTCTCTGGACATTCTCCAGCACCTCAGGTCTTTCTTGTCCTGAGGGGGCCAAAACTGAATACAGGATTTGAGGTGTGGCCTCACCAGTGCTGAGTACAGTTGGATGATCACTGCCATGGTCCTGCTGGCCCCACAATTTTTTGATACAGGCCAGGATGCTTTTGGCCTTTTTAACCACCTGGGCACACTGCTGGTTCATGTTCAGCCACCACTGACCGGCACTCTCAGGTTCTTTTCTACTGGGCATCTTTCCAGGCACTCTGTCCCCAGCATGTAGCATTGCCTGCAGTTATTGTGACCCAAGTGCATGACCCAGCACTTCATCTTTTTGGACCTCATACAATCGGCCTTGGCCCATTGATCCAGCCTGTCCAGATCCCTCTGTAGAACCTTCCTGCCCTCCAATAGATGAACACTCCCACACAACTTGGTGTCATCTGCAAAGTGACTGAGGGTGAACGTGATTGCCTTGTCAGATCATCAATAAAGATATTAAACAGGACTGGCCCTAATACTGAGCCCTGGGAGAAAGTATTTGGTGTCCTTGGCCACAAACTGGATTTAACTCCAGAGGTACTTAATGCCTTCTTCACCTCAGTCTTTACTAGTAAGACCAGTTGTCCTAGGGATACACAGCCCCCTGAGCTGAAGGAAGCACTTCTAATCCAAGAAGAAATGGTTTATACCACTGAGACACACGTAAGTCCTGTACTTGGTTTACAGCAACCCCATGCAATGCTACAGTCCTGGGGAATAGTGGCTGGAAAGCTTCCTGGAGAGGGACCAGAACATCCAACATTTGAAAGAAAGAGTGCAAAACATTAAACAGCTGCAAAATATAGCAAGCCTAAGTGATGACATATAGATGACAAGCATCCTTTCACTGCATTTAGCCTGATTGGAACTATTTCTGTGCAGTTGCAGGGTGGATTAAGGACAGGATTTGGATAACACAGTATTGTGGTCCCAGGGGACTACTTGTTCAAAATTATCTTCATATAATCATTGCAGTGTACAGTGCAAAACAAGAAAAGGATTTTAATCTGTTTCTGTCTAGATATGTTTTCTCATCACTAAGATTTTTAAGTATAAAAGGTATCCCACCAACACACAGCAGTTTCTTCTTGGGCTGTCATTGAAGACCATTTTGCATGATGGCCTAGCATGGCACATGGAAGGGCTCAGAAAGTCAGTCTGAGGAGAGTAAACCCAGTTAGGATTCATTCTGGGGCTGGAGTGGCCTGCACTCAGGTCACTGTACTGCTGGCCCTTCAAGAGTGGGTGACCGTTTCCTTTTGGGGTTGGGACCTCCTTCCCTTCTGAGTCCTGCATTTCAAGTAATGATCATAAAAAGGCGAATCCTCCTGAAGCATGTGTTTGTTGAGCCATTGTTAAAACCCACCTGAGCAGAAGCAAGCCAGACACATGGCATCCCAGGAGGAATCCTGGAAAGACATCGCTGTAAGGTCATTTTGCAGGCCTGCTTGGTCAGAAAATCCACTTACCCTCTGCTCTGAAGAAACACTCATGTCCAGCTTGTTCCCTTAAAATTTTTCCTTAGCTTATGAAATAAATCCACTATGCTGTTTCGCCTGGGATCATTTGTTCATTAAATATCATTATTTTTGAAGTAATGGCATTTAAAAGGTATTGCCACAGGGATGCCAAATTAGATTAGAGTTGCTGCCATGCCAGGAACTGTACATGTGCAGAAGTAGATGTCTGGCTGGGAGGATTTTAAACTCTTCTTCTCTTAACCTCTTCCTTCCAGACCTTCAGATGCTTGTTGAAGACCGATGACTGTGGTAGGTACCGACAGCATTCTGCTGACCACAGGGAGGGGAAAATCTCATGCAGCTGTGAGGAGGTAGAAACTCTCTTCAGCCAGGTATGGCTCATCACTAGTTGCTTTAAACATTCAACTTCAGCCTAGCCAGAGCTATTACTAGGAAGGTCAAGCAAACATGTTTCAAGGGCAGAACTAAAGCAGCACAGAGAGCCCTGTCTTCTGGGGTGAGCAGGTGGACCCAGAGTGATGTGCTTAAGCTGTGACAGTTTCAGGCACAGCACCTGAATTTCAATCTGTTATGATGCAACTGCTCTTCATGAAAAGCAGGAAATTCCTTTTGCCAGCGAAGTATCCTTTGTCCTACTACCCATGGAGCACTCTTCTCCTCTGAGCAAATGCCTTTTTATACTCTTATGCTGCTCTCCTTCATGCTCCCACTGAGGTCCTTACTCACTGTGTTACAGAAGACTGTTACTGCCAAATTGGTAAGGGGAATTGACAAGGGCACAGGTAGGGATGCTTTCTACAGCCTCCGCAGACTAATCTATTATCTATTTCTGGTGACAGAGAGACAAGTCAACCTGCTTCCTCTGTGGTGATCTTCCTCTGATATAAAGACATACCCAGTGCAGTATACAAAAACCAAAATATGAAATCTCTCCCACTTCATCTGGACCCTGTCTGTGCTAAGAGGCTTCCAAAGGCCACAGGTTCACCACTGACTTTGAATACCCTTTGACAGCTATTAATCCTTACAGAGTAATGGTGGGAGCAACTCCTCACCACTCATACAGCGCTCTGAAGTTAAATCTCTGTGGAGGGGTGCCTTGAGAAGCAGCCACACCCCTCCACCTCCTGCAGAGATTATATAGGGGAAGGTGAGAGCTGGGCAGACAAAATTACTCTATTCCAAAATGGCCCCCAAAGGACGCCCTGGGACAAAGTACTCTGTGGCAGGTAAGTAGCTCTGTAGCACTAAAGCCTAGTTCACAAAATTTGTTTCATCTCTTAAAAAAAAGAAAAAAATTTTACTGAACAGAAAGGTGAGAAGAGGAATGTGTGTCAGATGTTAATAGCAATTATCGTTCTTCCACAGAACTGTGGTCACTAGTCCTAAGCCAGATTTTGAGACAATGTGAGTTTATCTTACTTGGTAATATTTATACCTTATCTTAAATCCCAGATTGTGGTAATGTTGTAAAATATTTTATTGCTCATTTCCATTTTGTTACTTTAATTAATTTGGTGATTCATCAATGTACATTTTCTACATTTTTAGAGGAGCTGAGGTGCTCTTTCTGCTGTGTGGTGTCAGCTGAGAAGCCAGGATTGTATTATTTTTCAGTTATTCTCCATTAATCTACACTCCAAAACTGCCCTGCCATCAGTAACATATTTAGATGTACAAAGGTAGGGGTGAAAACATATGGGGAATTCCGGCTCTTTCAAAGTCCTTGGCCCTTCCCTTTCACTGGATGGGATGTATCCAGGCCTCCTACAAGAAATGCCTCTCCCTGACATCCCAGCTCTGTCAAATAAAGCCAAGGCAGTGATAAGATGTCCAGGCCATCTATGGTTTTCATAGCAAAAAGTTGGTATCTCAGTAAGAAAATGTGTAACAGGAGGTTTCCCCACTTGTCCATAGCTTCACTCCCAGAGTACATATTTGCACATGACCTTCTATAGGGCAGGACACCAACTCCCTGAGCCTTGTTCTAAGCTCTTCTCTCACCTGTGAATTGAGAGAGAAGGCTAACGAAGCCAAGCACTGCTTTCCTATCTATAAACTCCATCTATTCTGGGCAGTATCACAGACTCAGTGTGCTAGTTAGGTTATCTGAGTCTTCTCAAGGAAGGACAACGAGAATGGCATTTAAAGGAGACAACTTGCATTCAGAACTATTTAGGTTCTTCTCTGCCAGGTAGCCGACAAGAACAGCACACATGTGGCAAAACTCACTAAGCAAGCCAGGAAACCTCACTGAAGCAACTGAGGCAGATGCATGTGAGGCCTTTGACAGGGTTGTTTGCCCTGGCACCTGAGCAAAGCAAACACACCCTTGCTGATAAGCACAGGCTTGCTGTGTAACCTAGTTACTCTGCTCAGGCTCAGTGTGGCTTCTAGACATCTCCTGTCTCTGGTCCCTGTGAGCTCTCTTTAGTGGTAATTAACACAGCTTATATGTAAATGACTGCAATACACCCTTGGAAATAATTATTTGCTTACTTTTAATGAGGCATACTGATAAATAAGCAGATTAGAATGTTGTTGTTAACTTAATGCCAATGTGAATGTTTAACTTGCTCGCTTAAGCATGAGTAGCTGTTGTCAGCTGGATGAAGAAACTTCCAGTATCCCTTTTAAAGTATTTTAAACCAGACATGAGCAGGAAAAGTAGTAACAATCCAGGCTTCCTCAACTAACTACTCACACTCATGGCCAGGATAGCTGCCTGGTCTTGAGGCATTCCTGGGAAGAAAGGCAACTTGGAGTATGTTGCTTCCCAAGTAGTCCCTCAGGAGGCTGCAAACACCAAATGGGGATATTGGTTGAATATCGTTAGTCTAGAAGTCACTAAACTTCTTAATTTAATTTCTTGTCTGTAACCTAGAGGTAAGGTTCTGGCTGTGAAAAACGTGGAGAAGATGTATAATTAGGCTTCTTGTGGCACTTTCCCTTATAAGACTGACTGAACTTAAGTCTTTGCCAACCAATACTCTAGCCTAGGGGTATCCTTTAATCATGCCTTGGATGCTGTAGTCTAACTGCTGACAATGTCGTTTTTGTGCTATTTGTTTCTCATGTTGTGTACACTGGAAACAAGGCATTTCAAACTGCAGAGCACATCTGATGTAAATAAGAAAATGCAGTCATTACCAGGAACAAGCTAATCAATATGCAAGCTTATGGAGAGCCGAGTAAACCTGGAGTTTAATAAAGGGTTGGTAGGAGTCATGCACGGTGTACTCTGCACCTGCAGGACAGGGAAAAAATATCCACAAAAGGAAAGAATGTTTATAGATAAGGGTTTTTCTACAAAAGAGAAGCTACCACTCACCTTTAAGGGATGAAGTTCAAAATGGATTAACTAGACAGCACAGACCGCTCAAGGAGTTTGAAGATTAACCATCAGAACAGGTCTAGATGCAACTGCTGGTAATTAATGGTTATTGACCTCAAAGTAGCAGGAGGCCATCAAGTGTCCTCAGCTATATTTCATGAAAAATTTTGGGCAGTGATAGCACACATCTTTGCTTGAAGCTTTGAGAGCTTGCAAGAATGCCCTTTCTGATTATTCTTTTCTACTCCTGATTTACTGTCATCAGGAGAGCAGCAATTTTCTTAGGTTAAAGCAAAAGTGTCCTTGTTCTGCTGCTTTATGATAAGGCTTTCCTATCTTTACAACTTTCTCAAGGATTGACGAAGGCACTGAAAAGCTGGAAGTCATGCTGTCTGTCTCTGTGGGGTTTTTTTGCAGTTATTCTTTACTGTCTATTACTATCTAGTGTTTCCTTAGCAGATTTTCTTAGTGTGTCGTGTGTTCATTGCAGGGCTGAGAAAAAGAATTTTCTGGCAGACCTTTTTCCTTTTCTTGGTGATTTATCTTCTTCCCTTAATCATCTCTTCCAGAAAAGTACCTGGGACCATCTAAATGAATAAGTAGCAGGTATTTGAAAAAAATGGAGGTTTATAGCATATATTATATGCTTCTATCATCTTTAGTACTTCCTCTACACTGGGTAGTAAGGTATTTTATGGAAACATTAGGCCATCGTTCTAAAGTAGTAAAGTTCCTTGAAAAATTTAGTTTGCAAATGTTTGTGGCACCGAAGTCTGTGCTAATCTTCAAACTCTGAACGCTGAAAGAACCCCTATGAGAAGTAAATCTATGTGAAGTTTTGGGTTGTTTGTTTTGGGTTTTGTTTGGTTTTGGGGGATTTTTTTTATATATGTTTCCCCATGGGTTTTTAAGGTGATTTACAGTAAAAAAGCCCTTTGATCAACTGTTGCTGATGTAAATTCTTTCTACCCTTATATACTGTATTCCTTGTAGATACTGGAAGAGAAGCAGGCAGTGGAAGAGAAGACTCTGGAGTGCAAAATTAGATTACAATAGAAGGACTAATAGGACTGATGCACAGGGGCCTCTGCATCTGAGAGACAGGGAAATTATTCTAAAGGGAAAGAATGAATTTCACTTCTTGGATGGAAAATGTCTTCATTTCATCAATATTCTCTTGTTTGTTCAGACATCTTCACACCAATTAACTTGTCAAAATGTTTGCTGTGTAGTACCAGTAGAAATGTAGTCAATCCTGAATCAAGAAAAATCTTTATCACTTTCCCTGTTAATTCTCCCAGCTGATAATGGCTTATGTCTCACTGCACAAAACCTTTCTCTTGTATTGAACCATTGCTCAATTCTGCCTGCCTTCCCTGAAAGACTAACATATAATTCCTTCTAATGGAACAACCATTGCTTGCTTAAGGTCTGGGTCCTGCAAACATGTAAGTTTGTATTTTACTGTGCTCTAGTTTTCATTCCTATTGACATCGGGAGATCTGTTCAGACAGTGAAAATGAAGTGTTTATGTGCATTGTAGCAATACAAAGTTGTGCCCTTCCTCTTGCTATCAGTTCTGGCTCTTCCAATGCCTGTGAAGGCATGAGACTGTCCAAGCATAGATGACCCATGAAATAAACTCTGAACAATTAAGGGAAAGTCCAGCTGTGCATCCATGACCTCTGCTTTCAAAAGCTTCTTTTAACAGTCTAGCTAGAGCTGTTTAAAAAAGCAAAAGTTTTCTTTGCAAGAGGGAGGATTTGTGTCAGAAAGATTAAATCACTCATCAAAGAGGCAGGAGCAAGCTCAGTTACAGGGTATTTTCAGTCCTCCTTTCCTGCTGTTGCACAACTGCTGCAGAGAGGCAATAGCTTTAATGCTGGCTGCTGATGAGAGAAGGTCAAAGCCTTTGGCTCCAGAGGGAAGGATCCCAGGAACATTGGCTGAAGCATAACAAGGAGGTAGAGCCCGCTGAAGTGATTGCTTCTGGCATGATTTATTTGATATAACAGAAACTTAGTTGGAAAACACATGACAGTCACAGGCTGTGTCAATACAAGTTGGGGGGAATAGAAGGGCCTGGAGACTGTTGGCCATTGGGGTATTCCCTGAGCATGTCTGAAAGCAGATCATAATGGAGCTGACTTCGCTGTGGTTAGTCTCAGGAGTATTGACAGACTGTCAGAGGGTGAGGTGTAGGAACCTTAATTCCTTTCAAGAGGTTGGTGTCCCTTAATCTTTGGGACCTCTTGTTTTTGTCTTATGTCAGCTGTTCTACTAAGTCAGGTAACACAGTGGCCTTCTTTCACTTGGAATTTTTACTTATCTATTTTACTTGAGTCCATAATTCCAGGCCACAGACAATTCTGGAAGATCTTTTTCTCCACCCAAAGCAAAGACTGAGTTGGCAGGTGAAGGAACAAGGAACTTTCTCAGCTTTTAGGACAAAACTGTCTGTCAAAACCAGGCTCTACATTCTAACGTCATCATTTGCAATAGCTGATCCTTCTTGCTGTTATTAGAGAAGCAGCATGCTACAAAACCAGACCTGGAGTATCTTGTACATAACCTGCATTGGAAGAAATGACCCTGAATAGAATGGTAGTGAGCTGGATCTGTGAGGACAAGAAAGGAGTCCTTGGCACAGCCCTTCTACTCTCTTCTCCTTTCTGCAGATCTTCTGTGGTGCATCTTCAGAGCTGCAGTTGCACCATGCACATGTGAGTGCAGTACCAGGAAACAGCCTCGTGCCACCTTTGGTGTGTGTGATGTTAAAGGGGAACCATTCAGTGAAGATTAAGAGTGCATGAGACTGGAGACGCTGCGTGTCACCGCACTCCCCTTCCCCTCACTGGTGCGCATGTGCTCAGGGAGTTCCTCACCATGCAGAGGAGCCTGCTGCTGAGATCTGGGGTGGGCAAATGCATGGTCCATCCTCAGAAACAATTACTCTGGCAGTTCAGCTTGGTTTAATCTCTTTAATCCTTTCCTCAGCTGCCTGTTGGAGCCACAGAGAACAAAGAACCTTTTATTTTTGCTATAGGCTGATGAAATGGTGTCTTAATTACAAACATCTACTCCCAGAGGAGGACAGATTACTTCTCCAACTCCACTTTGGCATGGAAGAACTAGCTATGGTCCCTGTATGGAATCCAAATTCAGCTATATTGCCTTCTGTTTTCTGCATTTGAGCTGAAGAATATGTAGATACAAATGTTCATTTAAAAAAACCCAAGCAACCAAAAACAAACACAACACAAAAACCCTGACTGTGTAAATGTTATTAACAAATCTATATTTGATATTTTCTCCTGTGGCCTTATCTTTTCTCTGATTTCCTTCAATACTCTATTCAATTACTTACATACTGCGTTTAAGTCAGTATGGTACCTGCTGGTAGAGATATGGGTAATGTTTTAAACCGCTCATTCATGGTAGGTGCAGCTTTCTTGAAAAACAATTCTGTTTAATTGCATTTGGACAGCGGATGTTGGGACAGTACTCTTTGGTACTTGGTTCAGTCTTGAGTATGTGCTGTCAGCAGAGGCACTGTCCCTCAGAAGTTCTATTTAGCAAATTGAACTCTTTATAGGACTTTTTTATAAATGTTGTTTGGCAATTCAGTTCTTTACACTGACTGTGTGAACCAAGGCACAGTGGATTGCACTGTTACCTGAGCCTGGGATCTGCTCCAAAGGGCAGAAGGTGGAGGATGGCTTGCAGATATCAGACCAGGGTCTCTGTAGTGACCTCTCTGTAACAGTTTGAAGTACAATGCAGATGTCTTTTTAAAACACATAGATGCAGAATGACTTAATAAGAAAATTCTAGTTTTGGAATACAGTTAAATAAAACCAAAGAGTTCATGTACTAGATCAGTGAAAAGGGAAATAAGGCTCTACGTTTACCTTTCTGTTCACCATAAGACCACAGGCAAAGACGAGTGACAGGCGGTGGCCCCATGATGACAGTTCGATAAACCAAGGCTTTGTGTGTCTTATCACGTTTAATTAAGGCCTGAAAGACTTGTGGCCAACAACGCTTGTCATGGCTGTGTTCATTTGTAATTAAGCGTGTCAATTGCTTCCGCTTAACGGACTGCCAGTCTGAAAGTCCATTGCAAGCCACCACCCAAAACACAGATTTTTGGGCACTTGTGGCTGGTAAGGCTTTTATGCCCCTGCTGAAAGAAGAGGTGTCCTCTACAGTGTTCTTCATAAATATTCTTGACTCTTCCTGCTTCTGTTATTGTGTCTTGCTTCTGTAGGGTCTGATTGTTCATTTCTGAAGGCAATTTAAAAACATCTGGAAGCAATTACCTTGCTTTCAGGCAGGTTTTTTTATACCTGACATTTTTTTGCACTTCAATCAGTTTCATTCAGCCACTGGGAACTCCAAAGAACACCTTTCTGCACACAACCCAACACTTGTGAAATAAAACATCAAACCTTGCTTGCTCCATAGAGCAGGCTTTATTTCAGCGTAATCCTTAGCTGATATCCTCAGGCCTAATCCTGCTTCCCCCATGTGCTCCTGCATAGGGAGTATTGGCCAGGTCAATACTCATTGGACAGACTATGAAAGCCTGGTGGCTCTCTGTGTGCTCAACCAAGATGATCAGTTGTGTCCACAAGTAAAAAGGATTTTATTAATTCACTGTTTTCTTAAGGCCTGCTTCGTACACATTTCAATATACTTCTAGAAGCAAAACCACAAGGAAAATCCTCTTATCTGCTTGACAGCTTTTTGTGTCTTTGACAGATGTTTCTAATAAAACAGAACCATGTAAAGGGTTAAACAGTAGTCCTGCTGGAGTCACTGTAGCTTCTGCCATTTATCTTTTGCAGGGCCAGAACTGCACTCCAATCTCTGTCTAGACCGAATTAACAGAAATATTAACATCACAAACTTCCCACACGGATTTGAATTCAGTGCTGATACCAAATCATTTGTGCTACTCCCTCCCACCATTCCTTTCTGAGTGCTGTAAACATCTTGAAAGGGTCTTCTCTAATGTTATTAGAAAAAGAATATATTTGAACTAACATCCCAATCTGCTGCTACTTTTGCTTTTGTCTTATATTTTCTACTTTTCAGTAGAAAAGAAATCAGATAAATTTTCTAATTTTCATAGTATGTCCATTGAACACTTTTACGCAACATATTAAATATATCTCTCTGGCTTTACCTCCAAGAGATGGAGCAAATAGCCCCAGATAGAGGGTAACATAGGGCACTCTGAGAAGAGTCTAAATCCGCAAGTAATCTGAAGAAGCCGTGCTATATACCTGAGAGCATAATTCTCTCTCTGCCTGCTTTTTCCTCCCTTCCATTCATAGGGAAAGATAGGGGAGTTTATTAGAAATGTTTCTGTTACCCATCATAGTTTCTGAAATGATTCTGTATTAAAGCTAAAGAGAGACAGGAGATGTTTCCCTCCCTATTGTTTGCAGAGTGACCTTGGCATTGGTTTTGGCTATGGAATGCAGGGGTACATCTGCTCCACATCAAAGCTCATTCCACATTTTTCTGCCCACTGTCATCCCACATTTGCAGTACATTCCCCTCTCTTTCCTTAATTTTCCTTTTCTTCATTCTTGGCAGACTTCAAGGACACTGGAAAATTCACCATAGCATGTGTTACAAAAACAAAGAAGAATAAGTCTTTGTTATTTGAGGATCATCAGAACAACTTCTGATGAATTCTCAGCACTCTTGCATGTGGCTTGCTTTACTAATGCTATTATTGATATAATTTCCAATATAAACTCTTTCCATACACTGTTTATTTTATTAGGTTTTGGTGAGCTTTGCTGCAGATGTCCAGATGGATTGCAGTTTAGATTACAAAGGTACCTTTAACCCTGAAACAGTAAACTTTGCTTTGTAAAACATGAGTTTTTCTTTTTTTTTATGGTGCAGAAAGTGCCAAAATCCACAAAAAAGTGTGACAAATCACAATAAAAGTAGACTCATCAGCATAGCACACGTTTACTAAAATGGCATGCTGCTGTGCTCTCCACTGGCAGATATGTTCTTCCTATGTTCCTAGAAGTGTACTGACAGATCTCTGCAGTATTTTCTTCACAAGGGTGGAGTCAAAGGATTATTTGACTCTGGCCTGAATAACATATGAACCAACATTTAAAATGCCAGATTAATTTGTTTTATCTTATCTGCTGCTGAGTCCTAGTCCTCTAACTATCCACACTGCACAGAGGATACTGAGCTCCTAGGGTTCCCTTTGAAACAAGCTTTCTAGGACAATGTCTGGAGCTCATTTTCTAAAGTACTAAAGAATTCATCTTCAAAAGAACAACACTGTAACTGCATAAGTTTCAGTCCCACTCATCGCCACAGCATTTTGTACTCTCAGGCTGCTCCTCATGCTGCTTTTTAGTACATGCATGGTGTAAACTTCAGCATGCTGCTATTAACCCGGTCACTTTGGCTCTAATGCATTCATTTTGGATGCACTGAAATGAAAAACTAAGGGATTTTTGGAGTGCCACAAAGGGCACATTAGAGCCAGGCCACACTGCAGCACAGGTGAAACTAGACTGCACTGGGGGTGGGCTACCATGAGCAGCATGGATAAAACCTTCCCTGTGACACTTGGCTTGGGCACTGGGGGTCATGTCCTGTCATGGATGTTGTTGTGTCTGCAAAGATGTATCTGAAGACCTTGAAAACTGCTCCATCAGTGATGACAAGAAGCATTGTTCCTTTTTACTGCAAAGTGAAATATGTAACATACCTGAGCATCAATTTTGCTGAGCTAAAATTGAACTTGTCTTCTATGGTGGCTATATAAGTAATCAGTAATGCTCTGGACATCCTCCCTATCAAGATGCCCCTGTTGAATTCTAGGTTGGTTTATTCACTGTGTTTATTCCCTGTGTTACAGTCTGCATTTCCACGTGGACCTTTCAGTATAGAACACAGCACTGATGGTCACAGCAGGCTAATAGTAAGGTCTGCTTTTAAAATGCTTTGAGAGCATAAGATCTTTTTCATCTCTTCACACAAACCAGCTTGCTCATCCATTAACTAATTCCCAAATGGCTTCACTATTTATCCCCCAGCTCCATTACCAGCTGTAGTGATTCTGTGTACATAATTCGCATAAATTTAAGAAAGGAGAGGATACAACTTTAGTTTTACTCAAACTTTTGGATTAGATTTTTGCATAGGAATCTCCAAAGTAGAGGTCCAGAAGGGTCAACTGGATCCTCCTTCATCTTGTATATCTTTTATTCTATTTAGGCTTTTTAACACATATCTCTCTCAGAGAACAGACTGGAGCTCTCATTCTTTTTCTTTTCCTTTTGTTGCCTTTTCGTCTGGGAAGGCCACTACCAGTGTAACACTGGATCAGCCTTCAACAGCTTTGCCAGTGTGACAAGGACAGTTGCAGTGCTGAGATCACTTTAAAAGAGGCATGGAAGAGAGTCTGTGGGATCTTCCAGGATTCATCGGTGGTGTGCTTTTCTTTGGGTAATTCCCATCTGCATTACATTTTGTGCCTCATTTTCCAGTCTGTTTTTGTTTTCAGGAAAACAGAAACGTTTTGTGCCATCACACTACATTTCTTTTCTGTAGTTAGACAAAGGGTAACTGGTGAGAATCCATTGTAAACATTCACTGTGTCTCCTCTGAACTCCTCATTTCCCTGGCTTTGAATCCTTTGAATTCTGGGGAGAAAAAAAAACCTCCTACCATTCCCTTGTGCCTGAAAACGCATTTCAGTTTCAATCTCGTCTTTTAGGTTGTTCTGCTCTCCATCATCCTGCTGGTTTCACAGAACACAAATAGTTGGAATATGCCATCTATGGGCCTGAGGAAGGCTTGCAAGCTTTAGTAATTGTTTATAGAGGCCTGTTCTGCTATTTAAAGAGGGAGGAAAGCTGTGTGTTCCATTAAAGAAGTAATGACAATGTTTAGAGGCAACTCCCATCTCTCATCTTAAACCACTCCCATTCTAAATATAAGCCTGCCTGGACACACAAGTGCTTCCTGTTAAGAAGCAAATACTGATTGTGTCTCATTCCACAGCACTTTACAGTGGTAATAGGAAGGAGAAACAGAGGAACTAAAACTTTTCCTGATGTTGTTTTGGAGGGGTTTTGCACGAAAGTATTAATGCATTATTCATATGGATTAGTGAGTGACTTCACACAGTTCCTACTAAAGTCCTGGCTACTCAGCCAGCCTAGGGTTTTCTAAGATCAGAGTTGGACTTTCTGTTGTTCCTCTCAAGTTGTGTTTGGGGATAAATGAGGCTCATATGGCTGGCAGAACCTTCTCAAGTAAAAGAGCATTTCATCCGATTAAAGACTGCAAGGTGAAAACTTCAAATCGATCTAACAGGAGTCTGAGCAAACAAAGCTTGTCCTGAAAGTGCACAGCAGGACAAATCAAGAGAAATGTTGGTATGTAACCAAATCTCAGTGGCAGTGAGAGGTATTTAGGAGGGGAGAGACTAATATTCTTATTCATGAGGCTGGATTCACTGCCTTTCTCACTCAAGTTGCCCAAGTATCAATAGTGCCAGAATCCAGCCCTGGTCCACGGCTTGCACTTCAGTGACAAGAGAGGATTTGAGGTATGCAAAGCAGTCATTGCACCATGTAATTTGTGGTAATTACCCATGTGCATGCTTTAGTCCAAGGTTGATTGAATTACCCCTCAATGAGACACGGTTAGCTGATCAACTCAAATCACTTGAAATTCATCTTGACCTTAGAGCATGCACAGGCACACTCATTATGCACATGCATGATCTGTGGTCACTTCTTAACTTCCCCTCATCATCCAGTGGCACAAATTTTGCTTTCCATTACATGTGGCTATGAAACACATCACAGGCTGAGATCAGTGAAAAAAGGTTCATGTCCCAGTCTAGGTCATGGTCACCAGGACCTGACTCAGAGAGGTAACAACAATATTACCCAGCATGCTCAAATGTGGAGTCATTGGTGCAGGCCCTGAGATTTATAGTTAGCATCTTTTGACAAATGAAGGGAGACTGTGTGTCCAGCAGCTCTCAAGAGAAAACAGCTTAGATTTTTAAATGTTCTAGGCATTTAAGTCAAAGAGGACAGCTGTTACTGTCACCTCAGAGGTTGCCTATCAACAGGATGTCAAGTAAAGTCTTACCTGCAAGGAGCCTGTTGCTTTGCACTCACAGTTTGCCTTAAACCTGTGATGTTTGTTCATCAGTGGCCAGAAATGCTGTTTTCAGAGCAAAAACATAGAAGTCCCCAAAATCTCATGGGGATAATACTCACAATCTACTTCCTGAAAAATATTATGAAGGCATGCAGTTGAAATTTCAGCCTAGTGAAGAGATAGCCACTAGCAGCACTTAGTGGACAAAAGCCACCAAGCATAAGCAGAGAAAGAGGCCTCAGGCCAGGAACACTGTACCTGCTCACACCACAGGTATAAGCAACCTTTCAATTCAGTCTGCCACCATATTCTTGACTAAGGATGACTTCCACTCTTGCTGGTGTTGCTCACTGGATGCTCCCTCAGAGCAGAGGTGATGCAAAGCCCAGATGTCCTCCTCAACAAGTCTCCAAGTGATTCTTGGCTATGCCTCCCTGTGATGCTATTTTGAGGTCAGTGGCCTTCAGAAATACCAACCAAGTCAATTATACTCACTAAAGGGAATAGCAGGACTGAAAGGAGAAGGTTTTAAAGGTGTGAGAGCAGTTTCTATAAACAGAAAGCTAATCTACAAGGGACAACTACTCTGCACTCTCAATTGTTTCTGAATAAACATGTTCTTCAGCAAAGTGTGGAATCAATTCTTTTGCTTGCCAAAAACACCACTGCCATTTGGCTCCTCTCATATGCCTACAGCTTATCCATCATCTTTACCTGCTATTCTTTCCCTTCATGCTCTCAGATGCTGGCAGTGCATATCACACCAACTTTCTGCATAACTTCTTGCTCAGCTCACATGCATATCTAAATGTTCAGCTTCCTCTGATCTCCTAAAGTTCTCCTCCAGGCTCATATTACTTTCTTTGCATCCCCATCATGGCTTCCACTTCTCAACAACATCAAATACACGCATTTTCAAAGCCCTTCATAAATGAATTAAGGATCTGGTCTGTCTTTCTGGATTCAGCTAGGACTCTTGAAGATATTCAGTGATGGGCAGAGACACTGAGAGGACTGGGTGTTCAGTTCTTGCAAACTGAAAACCTAAAAGAATAAAACAATAGTTGCTAGCTGCACAAAAATGAGTTCCAGTAGTTATTCTCATCTGATAGGTCCACAAGGAGCTCCAGAAATTGCCATGGGGAAACTTCTCTGAGCAGCCTAAGCTGCATGTCTTCCCTCCATCTTGTCTTTCTCCATTGAGTGTAACCCATAACAGAAGGAAAGAGAGTGCCAGGAGGATGTCAAAATCTGTCACAGCAGTTGTTAGTACTTGTTTGGTGGATCTCAGACCTGTGTCTTGAGAACTATGCATTTGGCTTAAAAAAAACCTGGATACACCACCACCAATGTCACAGAATTTCAAGATTTATGCTCCAGTGAAGCACTAGCTTGTGCTCCTATAGAAGTCCAAAGTTAAGTGGGAAAATAGATTCCACATGCATCAGCACCAAATTCCCCTTTGTTATTCACAATTTGTTAGATGTGACAGGTAGTTCACTGTGAAGTTCTGCTTTTCAAACCCATATAGTTGCTGGAAGTGATGCTTGCATTATTATGTCAGGTACAGACAGATGAATAGGAGTACTTGTCTTTTCATCCACAAATAAGCATTTTTCCAAAACATGTTTGAAGTAGCCATCCCAGAATTAAGATTTCCTTATGCTTATTTCCATTTTTCCCTGTGGGTTAGTTTAAAAATGTTGAGGAGAGAAAGATCCTAGTTTAGTAGCTACTGTAATCTTTCCAGGGGCAAAAGTGAGGTATGATCACATATGTGCATTTTGAGGGAGGGGAGAAGAGGCTAAAGATTTTTCCACAGTGGCCCACCTTTATCCACTGTAAAAGCATTCTTCCAGATACATGCCCTAAGTTTGAAATGCATAAACCATATGATATGAACTGCTGGGCCTGACAGTCTAAGATATCCAAGAGACCACAGGACAGTAACCTCATTATGGCTTGTTGTGAAAATTCTTTAAATTCATGTTTTGCTCTTACCCTCATGTTTGCAGATGTCAGATAGAGAGCAGAATGTTAATATTTCGTTCACTTTGCAGGACAAGGCTGCATACCCCAGACCTTCTACCTCAGACCAGACCACGTATTTTGTTGCTTGATTTATGGCTGGCTCTCTTTTTCCACTGAAATGTTGCAAACACCAGTGAAACCCAGTGTTTCCAGCTGGCTGAGTGAATGAAGCTACAGCTTATTAAAAGAGCAGCCCTTGGAAGTGTGAAATCTTCATGAAGGTTATTAAAGGGAATAATGGTTGTGGGCACAGAGAGGCTTCCCAAGGTCACAGAAGGGTCAGGGCAATGCCAACAGCAGAGCCTATGGCTTTCCTTTCCAGGACTTGGCTTCGGTCACCTCTGCTCTGCCTCAGCAGTGCTCCCACTGACCAGAGCACCGGGTACATGCTGCTCTTTGGCGACACAGCTCAGAAACAAGAACTTTGGGGTTTAACTGTGCTTTCTTTGACTGCTTCAGATTCACGCACCAGTACCAATCCACCAATACTGTAAGTAAAAGGTAGACATGAAACTGTGGGGGTTTAGGGTGCAACCACATTCATTTTCCTTTATTCTGTGGTCACACTGGCATGCTGCCTGACTCATGTTACAATTAAATGCGGGCCTCCATCACATGGTGCTTGCCACCTAAGTCCAGGCAAGCTCTGACAGCTCTTTTAGTTACTTCTAGATAAACACAACAGAAGAAACAGTGGACATATATGGAGGAATTACACATGTCTTGTGATTTCAAAAGAACAACTTCATATGTTCTTTATGGAGAAGAAGTTTTGCTGCTTCAGAAGTCCTTGGACACCTTCCATTTGAGGCTCAGAGTATCCCAGCAACACCCAGTGCCTCCCTGCTTCTCTGTGATGGGCCCTCTGCTCAGCGAGTTTTAACAGTGTCAGAAACTCATAAAATTACCATTTTATGCTTACTCGTGGGAACAAACAGTGCCGGCACCAAGAGCACATGCTCCTGAGTAAGAGACTTTCCACTCTGTAAGGTGATCGTTCCTGCCCATCCTCTCTTCCTGCACTATAGTACCTGATTTGGAGTTGCCAGGGAAATCCAGGTTTAAAAGCTTGCACTGTACTTGGTGGTGGACCACTCTGAGCCCTTCAAAATACAAGCCCAGATGCAGGAAAAGGATTAAGGTTTATGCAATAATGCTGTACTCAGCAGAGGCTAAGTTCTGACAAAGCACCAGCCTTCACTGTCAACAAACTGCAAGTGTTTCATGGAGATAACTTGAGGATCAGTGATAATGTGGATAGGAGCTACGAGAGTAGGCAAAACAGTGTGATGTTAGTCTCAGAGAGCAAGTCCTAAGGAAAAGGAAGTAGTTTTTTTAATTGCTATTTACTTGGTAGGCCACATGTATATTTGAAATTAACAGCAATGTTAGTGAGAAAATCTATTGAAATCTGATGGAGGCAACAGAAAAGAGTGCCAGGCATTAAAATATCTGTCAGACCGGAATTCATGTCTGAATGGGGAGGTAGATTTGGGATATAAAAGGACAGTCCACACCAAAACAAGGTAGTCCAAATCCATGTTAAATGCATGTTAAAGGGAATAGTTTTTTCTTTCCTCTCCCCACTCTTGCAAAAAATTGGTAGACGGGGTAAACAATGTACGGCTCTTTCCTCCCTCCTCTGGATGCTTCTGCTGCTGGCTGAAGACAGCACTCCTCAGATGGCAAAAGCAGGAGGAATTTCTTTTGTAACATCTGCCTACGTGAGGGTCCTGGAATTTGCATCTTCCCTGAATCTGCTTTAGCTCACCTCCCTGCCATCTTGACATTCCCCTTTTGTCCAGCAGATAAGAGCACATTTTCAGAACCAGTTTTGCAATTACCTATCTTCTCAGTTTTCTTTCCTGACCTTTAAAGGGGATGCACCGAATAAATGCCTTTGTACGAGCGCCAGACTTTCTGCAGGGTGGCTGTTTCAAAGGAGAAAATATGATCTTTTCATAAATACCATGTCAGGCTCATGTAACTCACAACTTATTTATTACAGTTCTAATGCACACCGTGGAAGCTGGGGCTAGTGTTGCACAAGAACATCCATCTAAAGTATTTCAGAACTGTGGAGCAAGGTATATAGCTAAATTTTTGTGCAAGCCACTTAGACATTGTTGAGTTTAGTTTTTACTTAAGTTTCATGAAGCATTTAAAAATACTCAGAGCTTATTCAAAACCAAAACTGGTCACCTACATAGGAGGACAGAAAATTCTTCTGTGACATTGAGCATATCAGTTTGCCCCCTCTGACTAAGTATTTCAAGCCTACTTCAAAGCCTTCTGGGGTTTACACATCCCCACGGGGCTCACCGTAACTGTAGAAAGCAGCATTAATGAAAGGCTCACCCGTCTTTCTCGTACTTTACTGACTGTCACAATATTGTCAGGAAGAAAAGATGCCTCCTTTCCTTTCTTTGGTGGATATTGACTCCACACTTGTGTCACCAAAGCTGGGCAGTGTGAGGCCAAGAGAAGCTCCTTGTTTTACTGAGAAGCTCAGCATGGACCTGGCGTGCCCTTACCTAGGTGGCAGTCAAAAAATAGTATTTGTCAGGAAGCATGGCAGGGGCACAAGCATCATCACTTCAGTTAACCCCTTCACTTCCCAAATACAGCAATGTATGGGAGGATTTTACACAGTATGGAAGAGCCATGAATTCACAGCATCACACTCTCTGACTGGCCTTCCTGCCATACATGTGCAGCATGAATAGTTAAATCTTCCTCCACTCATCTGTCTTCCTCTGGTACACACATGCCTGGTAGATTGTGAACCCTGAGGAGGTGGTGGGTCCCTGTGCTTCAATTCAGTTGTGTTCCATGCTTTTGCTAACAGTTTCTGCCACGAAAACTTAGCGTATAGCTCTAGTAGAATAGGGAGAAATATTTTATATTTAGTAAAACAAAGGAACCAAGGCATAAACCAATGCCTTGGCTGTTTTACAGGGCTGAATTCTTCTTAAAAATGTGATTCTAAGACTTTTGGTGAAGGCAATTCATCCTTGAGATGCAAAAATGACCAAGGCCTTTTCTATCTGCTGTCATCTAACATAAAATCAATAGCATTTGATACATCCTGACACAAAGGTTGGCATACCAATAGGAAATGCATGAGGCAAAAATAGTGAACAAGCAAGTAGCATAACACTTGCTTACTCTGTGCTTTATGGATAGTCACAGAGAGATCTTAGTCTAAAAAACTCTTATGTAACAAACGCTGCTGCTAAGGGTGGAAACACGTCTACTCTTCATCTCACATGGCCTCATTTTGTTTATCAGGACACAGTAGGTATCAGCACTGGATAACCTTTAAATCTGGTTTTCAGAACTAGTGGCCAGACTCCCTCCACTATTTTGTTTTGAATTAAACACCAATTCTTTTTGGTGCTGAAAGTGCTTTAAAAGCAGGAACGTTTCCTAGATACTTCGGAGGGCTCAAGAGTTACCTTGCTTGGGAGCAAGTTTAATAAAATTGTGAATAACTGTGCTTTTTTCTTGATATTTTCAGATAGGAAGAATAAACCAGTACCACAAAAGGGATGTTAGCAGGGCCAAAGTCATTTAGAGTTTAGGTTTTATTGAGCTGCTCCTTCTTTTCACTGGCAAAATAAAGTATTTTGTGACTCTATACCATCCTTCCCACGAATAATCCAGAAAGTTGTACTAATTGCTGAGCCTGGGGGTAACTTCATTGGTACTCACCACATCTCATTTGAATTACACATACAGTTGGGTGTTTAAATTACAGGAAGACTTTGTGTTTAAGGGTTTCCGCATCATGCCGAGGCTTGGGAAAAAAAGTCAGGTTTGACACATAATAGGGATTGATGTGCTACTTCAAATGCTGGTGTTACTGGAAAGGAAGGAACTTCTACAGGAAGAGCAAAGGAAATTATACAGGAATCAATAAAGGATGCTAAAAATAGTGCTTGACTTATCTTTCATGTGAGCCCAAATAGCCTACCCAAGGGATACACATGTTATGTCTTGGCTGGTATATCTAAGCTGCTCTTAGTGGTGTACAAGCTGTCAGGATTTCCTCATAAGTCAATGGAGACAGGCAAGCAACTCTAGAGGACAATTCATCCCAACTACATAAGGAATTGCCAGCAAAAAAAGAGTGCTGTAGAACCTTCCATTTTCCTAATTGCCATCAGCTTCACATGCTTAAAGTCAAGCATGTGCTTATTTAATTTCCCAGAGAGCTTGGGGAGCTGAGCATCTGGCAGGACTCAACAGCTAGCTTGGAGGAAAACAAAAAAATTTGCAAATATTCTGGATGAACCTGACAAACAAAACTGGGAAACACAGAGAGCTTGCCTGCAAGGATGACTAAGTTGCAAGCTCAGAAGCATAATAAATCCCGGAAGAGAAAATATGATTAGTCAGGTAATTTACAGGTAATATTCTTTCATCATTTTCTACTTAGCATTAATTTTCTAAAACACCAGAGGGGAACTTGCTCAGAAAGGAGATGGGAAGTAGTGGCAGAGGATGGGGTTGGGGTGGCACAGCCCTGGGGGAGTAGTGCCATGCAAAGCCAAGCCAAGCTGGGCAGAGAGCAGAACTGTGGTCCCTGAGCCCCCCTGTGCCCAGCCTTGTGCTGGCTGTGCTTTTGCTTAGCAAGAAGCTCTCTGACAGCATCTATGAGCATACTCTCTGCATCCATCATGCCCCTCTGACAGCATCAGCACAGGGTGATCATGCTTGGAACTGCCACAGCCATTTACCTACACACTGGAAAAGGCTCAATCTTTTGGGATTCAAAGCATTATCTCCAACTCAGGAGTTCACAGGGATTTTGGCTGAGCAAAGAAGAAACAATACTGTGCAACTTGAGTTGGGAGATGCTGTTGTTAACCAAGGCACTAACAGTGGAGACTGTGACAGGGAAAATGATGGGTGTATGGCTAACCTTTGTGGGGAGGAAGGATGTCACTTGGCCTTCTCCACATTTGGGATTAACTTTTCTATGCTGTAGTTGTTATATCTGACTAGGCAACCGATCAGATCTATTCATTAGATCTGTTTCAAACCCATGTTTACTTGATCACTCTTAAAGAACAACAGATTATATGATTGCAAAATACACCAGTACCCGAGGTCCTTCTGCAAAATGTGATATAAGATGGTTTGGACACAATTAGGAAGGAGATTTTTGTTTCTTAGATGCCATTGAAACCTATTACACAAACTCCTCAGGGCTTTCGACACTCCTTAACGTCATTTGTGTGACTAGATTGAGAGCAGTACAAGGCACTAAACTTGAAGATTACAGCCTGTAACATGTCACAGAAACTTTTTAACATTGCCTCTGTTAATCAGCACCAGGCAAATATGTGCAAGAAATAATATCCTCCTGGCATGCCCCCCACCTCCAAGCTTCCCATCTTTCAAACAAAAAACTGAAAGAGTGAACAGATCTGTTCTGACTTGTTTTATTTCACTTTGAACTTATTAAAATGCTGTGTTTGCAGCTTATATTTCTTGGCACAGTGTTATTTCAATGATATTTAAACAAGAGATATATAAGCAACAGGCAGACCAAGAGGGTAGCTTGTTTTATTCAGTGTTTTGGAGGCATCCTATGTAGTCTTTTAACCACCAATTACATTATCTGTGCTACTTATTTGCTTTTGATTTACTAACTTCAGAGGATTAACACAAGCTCAGCTGTTTCCCTTTGTTTTCTACTTGTTTCCACTTTCAGTTTCTCAAGTACCAGCATGACAAATAGGGCAACAACCAAGTTAATATACCAGAAGCAAATGTTTACAACCCAAAAGGACTGTCTGTGTTGATGTTACAACTAAAGAGGAAAAAAAATCTTTATTAAAAGCAATGTTTGCAATGTGTGATTTCACTTCCTTCTCCTCCACAAAGCCACAACTCGGTATCTAATCTCCCTGGCACTGGGTGAGTACTGCTTTGGTGGCTGGCCATCCCCCACCTTATAGCTGCTTGCTTTTTCAAGTGAGTTTTTGGCAGAGCAGCAACAAACAGTGCCTGCAGTCCTTCATGGGTTGGTATCACTCAGAGCACTGTTGCAGACCTCTGTTTTGGCTTGATAAACACTCTTTAAAATTACTGCTCATTCCCAAATAGGTTGTTCAGGAGCACTCGAATAGAGTTCTGTTACCTTTTCCTCTGTACCAAGCTGTAGCTGTTTCTGTACGAGCAAATTCATTGTGTCCACCTTCACTCCCTGGCACTAAGTGTCCCATGACCATATTATATTTAACCTCTCCTACCCATTAAAGAGTGTGCCTGTATTCAAGCTGCCTTCTTGGCACAGTCTCTGGGCCAGGAGTTCTTTGGAAGAAGCTCCTGGGTAAGAGCTATGCTAACAATTTAACAATACTTTGCAATTGTTCAACAATTTGAACGAAATTGTTTAACAATAGAACAATCAAGTTCTGCCTCCTGGGAATGGTCCCAGGCATTGTTAGTGGTTGAGTGCCTGGACTAGTAAATTGTGATTCCTCTCCCTGCTGCTTGGCAAATCTTGGCTTGGTCCCAGCCTGAGTTTCAGTCTTGTGTTCCTTCATTCCAGAACTACATGTCCATAGCCAGTCAGAACAAACTTGGAGTAATTCACAAACTGCATAAACTTGACCCCCTTGTTGGGTCTTTTAAGGAATCAGTCCATCATGTGAGAGTCTACTTCAAACACCCTTAATAAATGTGCCCTTTTTATAAAGTACTGAGCTTATGCAATTCCCAGGCAAGTTTTAAGATAAGCAAATTCATCCTCTGTGAGCTGAACATGGCAGCTTTAGCTCTGTCTATCTGCTGAAACCGAGCTGAGATGAGAAGGTAAAACACTTCCTTTCCCATAGCCCAGCAATTATAACATTATTCATCTCGGGTACTTTTAGGAAAAAAATATACTATGCCTGTATATACAGGGAATAATTTCTTCTGTCTATTTTATCGCCATAATTTCTTCCCTCTCGTCAGCTTCATTTTTTTCCATAAGCTCTGAAAAATTATCAATTCTTCCCTCTGTCACTGGAAATAAGCAACTATTCCATGTGAGCTTTCAGGAAGCAAAGCTAACTCTACTCTTCCCCTACACACTGATTATTGATTGTTTGGTCTCTTGGGTGCAATGGTGCTTTCTCTGCCCTGTCAAGGGTGATACCAAAGGTGAAACATCTTGAAAAGGTCAGTGAAAGTTTGAATCCTGTTATATGTACAAGCCAGCATAATTCCAGGTCAGACTTCACCGTCTATCAAGATCTCCCTCATCTTCATTGGGAGCCCTGGATGTCTTTCCTGTTCTCTGCCGGGAAACACAGGCTAGCCCTCTTCTAATGGTTAAGGAAGATGAGTGGCAGCTACTTGCTCTATGGTGGGCCTGATGTAGGGTAGCATTAAAGTGCTAAAATAAGGCAACGTGTTAACCACAGGAAATCTTTACCTTCCTCTTAGAAGCAGAATTGAGAATGTTTTATGCCAGATTACCCAAATAGGCAGGGAAATGGGGAAAATAGTCAGAAATTACTAGGACTTGCTGAAATGAACATGAGGCACTTGGACAATAAGTGGTCTATGGCCTGAAGGAAAGAAAGTCTTGTATCAGGAAATGACTAGATGATGTATAAAGGCAGATGAAGAGTTGATGAAGTTCAGGGTAGAATGTTCTTTAAGACTGGAGGAAAATCTTATCACTGAGTGGGGTCTGGTATGAAAGGCTCAATCAGAAATGTGAGGAGGTGAATACAGTCCAGTCTGATGTCCTGCCATGGAAAAGGCAGAGGAAAATATCTCCTGCAGCCTTCTTTTCTAGGATGAAGTCTCACTGGTGTCACAAAGTCACTGGGTTATCCCCAGCTGAGGAAACAAATAGGTGAATCAAAATTTCTGAGGCTGCCATATGGACAAGAATAATGGTGGGGAATGCCAAAGTAAAAGCAAGGAGCTGCTCTCTGCTGTGTCAGACTGTGCCTAGCCATGACAGTCACTTCAGTGTCATCAGCAACCTCACAACAAAGTGATGGTGGACAGCAGAGGAGGTAAAATATGGGGCATCTGAAAGGCGTAGTTTTCTGAAGCTACCTCTTCCCCTTGGCAACAGTTTTGAAGTCCTTTATTCAGAGGTGGGATGATACTGGATGAAAACTGAACACATCAGACAGCAGCGTACTAAGTAGCTTCAGATAAATCCTTATAGGAAGAAATAAACAAACAAGACGGACTCCTGGCCTTGTATTGATGTTATTTCATTCATACAGTTTCATTAGCGGCCAAATTTGTCCTGCAGACAACATAGGCTCTTCTTCCTCATGCTGCTTTTCAAGCTTCTCTGACAGGAGGCAATGACTTGCCAACTATTTTAGGCTCATTAGCAGCATAATTTCACATGTTTTAACTTTCCTACTACTCTGTTTGAGGTCCAAATTCTAGCTTCTCAGTCCCTGTTAACTAACTCTTCCCTGTTGTAAGAAAACCTTTGGCAGTGGATTAAAGGTGAAAGATACCTTTGGAGATTTTTTTCTCTTCTTTTTTTTTTTTCCACTCACTCACTTTGAAGCTGATTTAAACTGAGAGACCTGCTTCACTTATCTGGTGGCTGGCTTAAAAACTCACAGGTTCTAAGGTACGGCTTACTTTCTCAGGATTATTCAAATTGCACGTGACAAGCTCAGTCACATGGGGTTCACCATTCTTCCTTTATATTTGTTCCTGTCACCTACTCCTTAATCTATTTTAAGAACCTACCTACAACTGGTAGCACATTTTTTCAAAAACTAATTTAAAATAGCAAAACTAGACATTTCCCATGAGAATACCCAGGAAGAAATATGTAGGTTTTATCAGTATTAATTCTGAGCTGGCATTTTCTCCCCAGAATTATTGTTCCCCTAAGAAGTTGTTTTGAGGAAACTATATGACATAACTTAAAACATGCTAAACATCAGTCTAATTTCATCCTTTTTATGAAGAGAGGAGACTAGCATCCAGCCAAAGCATACTTTGCACTTGTCTTGCTTGTGGCTAGTTTATATACTGTAACCTTTCTAAGGAAGCACAATTCACCAAACCTAGCTGGAAGACTAGTGTTCCAAGCAGGTACTTGTAGTTGAAAATGAACAATAAAATTTGACCCCTGATGTACTCCTGCTGATGCCATGTTAATGAACTTCCAGCCCACAGAACCTCATCTTGGCTGTGTTGCTTTCACAGTTGCCTCAAATGATAGATGGTTCACTTCCACAGCTGTTGCACTGTAAGTAGAACAACCACCATACATGGAATGTCACTCAGCCTGTAGTCTCTGGAAAAGGTTAGGATTGAATACAAAAGGAGTAAAATTTTTTTTTTTTTAAAGAAAGATTGGGACCAGCATACAGTTCTGTTCTTCCTGGTGTGTTATTCTGGTTTCTGGCAGAGAGAGGTTTCTAGAGTCAAAGGATGTGTCTGCAACTCTGTGTTTATTAGCCCTGATAGCTTTTCTTCCAAAAGTCTAAGTGCTTCTGAACTAAGTTAATCTTTTAGCCTTCATGGCATCCTGCAGTATCCTATTGTTCAATGAAGTACTATGAGAGAAAAATACTTTCTCTTCTTCATTTTAAATCTTAATCTGAAGCTTCCTGATTTTTGTCTTGTGACAAAGTACTAATAATTACTCCTTGTTCACCTTCCTGTCCCCAGCACAGGAAGGACATCAACCTATTGAAGCAAGTACAAGGCTATCAAGATGATTAGAGGGCCAGAGAACCTCTTCTATGAGGAAAGGCTGAGAGAATTTTGTTTATTCAGCCTGGAAAAGAGAAAGCTTAGGGATAACCTAACTGTGGCCTTCCAGAACCTGAAGGGAGCCTATAAGAAAGATGCAAAAGGACTGTTTACAAGAGGAGGTAGTGACAGGACAAGGGGGAATGGATTCAAACTGAATGAGGAAGTTTAAATTAGATATTAGGAAAAAATTCCTCGGTGTGAGGGTGGTGAGGCACTGGAACAGGTTGCCCAGAGAAGTTGTGGATGCTTCATCCCTGGAGGTGTTCAAGGCCAGGCTGGATGGAGCTCCTAGAAACCTGGTCTAGTGAAAGGTGTCCCTGCCCATGGCAGGAGGCTGGAACTGGATGATCTTTGACATCCAGTCCAACCTGAAGCATTCTATGATTCTGTGATTAATTCACTTCATGATTTTATAACTTCTTCAGTTTCATCTCAGTCCTCTTCTTTTACTGACATTTTCTGTACTAGAGAAGTTGTATGACACCTCTGGCCGGCTTTGTTGGTCCTTTATGTGCTTCTTCAAATTCTGTTATGCCATCTTTGAGAGGTGGGGCTGGAGCCAGACACTGGATAATTAAGAGATGCTCACTGTGGGTTTTTACAGTGGTATTGCTGAAGCCTTCTCTTCCTGTTCTAATAAACCCAAGAGTCTGTTTGTCTTTTCAAATACTACTGAATTCATGTTCCAGGAAACTGTATTTTTAGAACTTGGGTATTAAATCTGTGCACAAATGGCCTCATGTAGTCCTTACTGCCTCAGATTGCTTTGCATTGAAAAATAAAATAAAAGAAAAATAGGGGGGAAAAAAAGGAAAGAAAAAAAGAAAAAAAAAATAAAAGAAAAAAGAAGTCACTGGAGCTGCTTTTCAGGTGTGGGCTTGCCAGCAGGAATTCATAACAGAGGCTACCTGCCATACACAGCCAATGCACCCGGAATAGAGTGCGAAGTGAACAGGCCAGCTCAGTGAGCAAGGCAGGCAGCACGCCTCAGGCTCAGGCTGCCTGGCATTTCCTGGCATGACATCCTGCCTTTGCTTCCTTACGGCACTGCCAAAACTGAGCAAGCTGAAATCTTCCCTGGGTGCCTACCTCAGGCTAGTTTAGTCTTGCTTGGAGCTGATTTCAGTTTGGGATTTTTGTTGTTTGGAGGGTGTTGTTTGGGATTATTTTGTGTTGTTTCTCTCAGGCAAAACAGCTCCGCCACTGCCAAGGAAGAGGCCAGGGAATGTACCTCTTAAACATATTTGAAAGAAATAAATTGTGTGATCTTTCATTTGGAAATTACTAATGTTAGCAGGATTTAAGAAGAAGATTTTATTCACACAGATGGCATTTGTCTAGTTTTGCTGAGTAGGAGACTGATGGCATCACCACCAACATGTACCTAATCTTTTCCAAACATGTGAGGAGTCCTGGTTTGAATAACTTTCAGAGACCTGAATGCTGAATTTGTAGAAAAGCTTTCCTAGGTGAGCCAGTCATAGCTCCTGTGGGTCATATTAGGCCAGGGCACCCTAGTGGGGTAAGAGGCCCATCAGTCCTGTGAGAAGCAGGGACACCAGACTTGGTGGTAAACAGCTCCAGAATGCAACAGAGGAAACAAGCATATGGATAAGGAGGAGGAGGCAGTGAAGCAAAGGAGGCAGGGGAACATTGAGGAAGCAGTAGGAGAAGAGTGGGAGAACCAAGCCCCACCTTGATGCAAAGGACTGATCTGCTCTGGAGATGAAAGACAGTAAATGAGAGAAGTTGTTATTTACAGGATCCTTTTTTATCTCTGTCTTTCAGCCTGGCTCCAGACCAGTGAGCTTCTGGCCCTTGCCTAGTGTACACACCTTCGGTTCCCTCCTGTCCTTGTATGTCAGTACGTCCAGCACCTCAGATACCAACAGGCTGGATCCATGCTCTTCAGGCAGGCATTTTTCTAACAAGTTTTGAGTTTGAAATATGATGCAGGCCAAAACAAAATATCATCACTTCCCCTGATATACTAAAACCCAACTAGGGCCAATCAGCATTTTGCTGACTCCTCCCAGTCACCCACTCTCCAGAGACTGCTTTCCCCTGACACTCGGGGGAGTAACATCAGATCCCAGCCAGCTGCGTGGCGCCAGGGAGAAGGGAACAAAAGCCAAGACAGTTGGGGGAAAAAGGCCATTGTTCCAAAAAATTTAGATGATGTCACTCTGTTCCCTAACAGTGTCAGTAAGACATGCTTTCCAGTGGCAAGTACCTCTCTCTGCAGTTGCCTGCAGTGAGGGCAGAAGGCATGGAATGGTTTCATCTGCTTTTCAGAGGCTAGATGATTATTATAAAACACCATTTTTCAGCATAAGTTCCCTTTGCTCTGGACACGGAGCTGAGCAACACCATGGTGTGGGGCCAGGTGCCTTGAAGGGACCCAACATGAGGGTGCACGGACAGCAGTGATGATGTGAGCATCCCTATTTCCAGAGGGAGGAAAGCTGCTCATGCCTCTCAGTACTGTGTTCCCACTTACTAGACATTGCCATTTGCATTGTGACATCTGCTAGAAATCTTAATCAGAGGTTGCAGCCCCAACTGAATAGTCCTGAACAGATGTAGGAGTTCCGTTTCTAATTATCCTAAGACCTTTCCAGCTGGGTGTCATAAACACAAGTTAATTAAGCCTTGTGCTAACCCTGTGATGCAGAGAAACAACTATTATTTTTCATTCTGATTTAGAAATGAAGAAGCTGAGTGACCAGCTTTTATCTGCTACTCAGTCCTGAAGCCCAGCTCTCCCCTGGCCTCTCCACCTTTGTCACTAGGTACTGCCCTACCTGCTAGAAGACCAACACATTTTGACTTATTGCTGATAAAATTGACAGACCATATCATGTGCCCCTGGAAAATCCTATGAAAGTTTTTTTACAAAGATAAAAGTCATGAGGAGTTTCAATGTTTGATACTTCTCTCTACAATGGTGCCTTGGAAGATGCCTCCAGCCCAGGATGACCCCTTTCAGAGACCTGAGGGGCAGCCATGACCTCACCACAGATGCCTTACTGAAGGCATACCATATGGCTCATACCATATGAGCCACATGGTATGGCTCATATGGCTCAATGGCTCATATCATAAGAGCCATTAGTCAGGCAAGGGATGACCCTTAATTGTCCATGAGTTGTATCTCTTTGTCATTGCCCACCACATGGCCCTCATAACACTTGCAACTACAGATGAACCCAGGGAGTGAAAGCCAGACCTGCCTGCCTTGCTCCCTACAAGCCACCCATGTTGAACTGCCTGCACCATGGCAGAACCCAGAGAGCATGATTATCTGAGCAATGGATGACATATGTAATACTGTCTTGTGATAAACATCCTGGGAGATTAGGATTCTGACGCTGTCCAGTGATGCATCCCAGAGCTATATGTATAGGAGGACTACAGGAAAGAGCTGTCTCAGCTGCAGAGACATTCTGGTACACCAGAGGTGCTCAGGTGGACTTTGGGCAAGAAAGGGTGAAATAAGGCTTATGAGATATCCTGCCCTCCCTCTGAACCTTCACAGGAAAGCAGAAAACACCTTCAGGCCCTGTCCTGGAAGACATCTCCCTTTCACCTTTCTAGCTACTATCCATGCGCTCGGTACAAATATTTCCAGGCTCTTCTAGCCAGGGGGAAAGGGCTGGAAAGAGAGATGTTGGGGCAAACCAGGTTCAGTGAGCATCACTGCCTCTCCACGGGCAAAATATGTGTACCAGTAAGGCTGAATTCCCAGACAAACAATGATCCCTTTCCATGGGCAAGCATTGAAATCATATTTTATTTCTCAGATCAGTTTCTGTAAGTGAAAGCATAAGCAGAGCTATCAGAGAAATCTCAAACAGTCAGATGAAGCAACTGTTAAAAGGACTTTAAGATAACTCAGAGATGACACTCAGGCAACCCTGAACGCAGAATTAAGGAACTACTAAACTCTTACCTGGAATTTTCAGAAGTCCTTCATTGCACTTCCTGAGCAAAACTTGCTGATGTTCATGGTGATGATAAAAATCCCATGTACCAGTCCTCGGTTAGAAGAATCTCATAAATGAAATCCTCTCTCTTCTATTCATAATCTTTTTATTGCAGACTCAGTCTAGTAAACTAGCCTAAACATAGAGTGCTGCATTCAAGCACTCTTTGTACAAAACCCTTCAAGCTGTCAGGGGAAAAAATAAACGAGTCTATTTCAGATCAGTTTTAATCCATCAGTTCCGAAGTTAATGTTTTTATTATTTATTAATTTACTGAAGATTTAGAAGAATTGGCAAAACTGACCACAGAGAAGGCTTGTTTTAGGAATGATTGCTGTAGCACTATACTACTCTGCAGTGGCCTTTCCAGTCAAAACAGCATTCAAGAAAATACATCTTGGCAAATGTGCAAATTATTAGGAAGCCCTTTCTAGCAGTGTCTTGTATTTTGAAGAAAACATTTTTATTTAAAACTGAGGCTCCTTTGTTTAACTTCTTACACTGGTGAAATACAGGCAGAACTGTACTTAGCGGCAAGGCAGTTGAACAGATGGGATCCCTGTTTTGCACATGATTCTGGAATGCAATAAAATTTTTTGGTTCTGGGAAAGAGTTTTTTGTCCCCTGACACTGTCAAAATGACCAAAAGGTCTGATTCTGAAATCCATACTCCCATGAGCAATCCATATTCATGGTTCAGGAAGATGCTTAGAAATATTTTTATTTCCTGATCTTAAGATAGTGGAAAAGTGAGCTTGCTTTGGGAGTAAAGAGATACAAAGAACCGATGTACATTGCTAGCAGTAGAAACACAAAAAGGAAAATCTGTAAATGCATCACAACCAAAAACCTGTGTTGACTTCAGCAAACTGGCCTGGAGAAGTGGTGTCAGGAATCTTCTGAGAGATTTCTCTCTTCAGCACCTTCCACCAGTAATACGGAACATTTCCCATCCCTTCTCACCTCACAGAGTGTGTCTACGCCAGATGAAATTTAGACCAGGGATTACAAAACCATGCTCTTCAGCAGCAGAGATCGCAGAAGACAATTGGCTGAAACTCTTAGGGCCAGATTCTTGGCTGGTCCAAATCGTGGCCCCCCCAAAAAAGTCGCACTGAGACTCTGTCACTTTACACCCACTGAACATCTGGCCCTCAGCCTGTGGGAAGAGAATATAATGTGCCTCATGCTTCATGCATTTCTAAACAGCTGCTCTGAAGCATTTCTTCAAGCCCCACATGAGTCTGTTTGCCCTCACTGAAAGCTCTGGAAAGGATTGATTGTGCACAAAAAATTTAAACTGCAGTGTTTGCAGGGCACAAAGGCATGCTGAAAATCATCTCCAATGTAGTAAGTTGCTTCTTGGCAAATCTCTTTGCAAATCATGTGGGTGAGAAAGAGATTATGTCCAATCCCAGACAATTAGAGCTTCACGGTGCCTTTCCATGAAGGAGTTTGCTCCAGTAGTTCTGACAGGATCAGGTGATTTCAGCCTGGTACTGCTACGTGCAGTGGTTTGGCAAACATTGTGTGGAGTTTACTATGTGAATATGTGACCTTTCCCTCTAACAGTTTTTTATGATCATTATTATGATGATGATGATGGAATGACATCTTTGAATCTATCTTTATCTTAACACTGCAGCAGCTTTTCTAGCAGATCTGCCAAAGAAATCTTGCAAAGAGCAGACTTAAAAAGTCATCTGATTATTTATTTCTGTTTACTAAGAAGCTTTCAGCTGCAGTATGTTACATTTTTTAACAATTCAAGTTATCAAGTGAACAGTCAAGACTTGTTTGTTGTACAGCTTGCATGGCTAGGGCAGTTTCTTATTATTTTCCCTTATTAGCAGGAGAGACCACAAACCACCACTTCTGAGAGGGCTTGACTTAATAGCTAGACATAGTACCTTACAAATTGCCTACAGCTGCAATTCAAGACTATTGGGGTTGTTTATTTAAGGTGATATTTAGTCACTTCCCAAATGGAAGTTGTCAATAAATTGCATTCTCATGTGGATTCTGGTTGCTCCTGGCAGTTAACTGCATTCTGTGAAAAGCAAAAACCTCGCTGTTCTTTTTGTGAGGGAATGAATTAGTCTGGGCAAAAGTTGTACTCTCTTACACTCTTACCAGAGCCCACACTTCAGCTTCCAGAGCTAGCAAAAAAGGTAGATGGCATTCAGATGAGTTCAATGGTTACCTGAAGGAGATTAAATTCAGTTTGTGATTGAGAAGAACAGCAGAAGGGTTCCACAGGCAGGTTGCTCTGTTCACTGAGCATGTCAGATATGCACTTGAAAGGATTATATCTGGTCAGTGCATCTCCACTAGAAAATTTGGTAACTACTGCAGAAAAATTGCTCCAATGTCATAGTGTGTTTGAACAGTCTGTTCATAGTTTCACATAGAAAAAGTGCTTGGGAAGACAAAGATGATGCCATCTGCATAAATTATTAGATAGCATTGGACTAATTAGAAGATGTATGTTGCACTTGCCAGTGCTTCAGTTTCCTGTAGAAGTAGGACTAACAATCAAGGGATGAGGCAAAGTATAACTTCTCTTGGGAGAAGAGAACCAGACAAACCCTCATATACCCTAGACCTAGCACTGCTTTTAAATTAATAATATGTTAAAAGTATTTGCAGTGATTATTCTAACATCATAAATAGCTGCTATCTGCAGAGCAGCACACTGTTAACAACCTTTTTACTCTATGTGTAAGTGAAAGAACCTACTTCTGGACAATAGTAGAGGATGATATCTATTTTTAATGCTGAAATGAATGACATCTGGGAAACATTATTGCTTTTTCTTGTATCTTTCTTGGTTAAGAATAGAAAACCAAGAATCAAAGCAATTGAAAGTGAGACAAAGATCATTAAATTCAGCAGATATATGTGCAGAGCAAATATAGTTTGAATATTTCTGTATTTCATGGGCAACGTTGTATCCTGGTAATTCATGATCATGCAGCTAGAGCATACTTGGGGAACACAATCAGGAGCATGATCCTCTCTTCCTTCCTCCCACTCCCAAACTCACCTCTGCCAATCAGATTCACCTTTGTCATCCTTGTAAAATACTGTTGATTCTAACCCCAATTTAGGTGTAATTTGTCAAGAGGACAATTGCTCTGATAACCCACTGTACTCCCTGGCTACAGATGCTCCGAGTTTCACTGTCAGGATTGTGGTATGCAAGTAGTTTTTATCCCTGAATTATTTGCATGCTGATCCACATCA
Source organism: Formicarius rufipectus (assembly GCA_013399695.1). NCBI lineage: Eukaryota > Metazoa > Chordata > Aves > Passeriformes > Formicariidae > Formicarius > Formicarius rufipectus. The sequence goes on from VXAU01004797.1 coordinate 419,555, forward strand.
AAGGGTAACAGGTTATACAATATCCACCAGTTAAGCCAAAGAGGAAAATTTTCAGCTGACACGAGAGCACACTGGTCTGATCTGCTGAAGCCAGGATACCTGTGTGCAGACAGCCTAAGAACATCCACCCACTTTCCCAAGCATATCTCTCTGGAGAAATCCTGGGAGCTGCAACAGGCAATGTTCATCTTTGTGCTTGCTTATGAGCTCTGCAGTGCAAGTGCTTTGGTTTCTCAGAGTATTTTGTAGTAAAGTCACACACAGGTTTCTTCGATGCTTTATCATCCTTGGTAGAAATGATGCATCAAGTTCCCCACCCCTTGAGAAAAAAGTCCCCTCTTTCTTTGCTCTTTCTGCTATTAAATGTATGTAAGTCTCCCATAGGCCTGAAGGCAAAAGCTCTTAAAGGGAAAGAAAACGAAGACATTTCATTACTATGAGGGATACAACAATGGAAAACCATTAGAGCAACTGGTCTCCTGTCCTGGAGCATCCATTACTACTGCGGCCGGTGGCATTATTCTTCTCGCTCTCCTCTAGGTAGGCTCCTGCACTAGGGCAATGGATGTTCCCTGGCATTGTCCTCTGAGTTTGATGAAGTAGAAACCATCCTGACTGTGGCAGGAACATTGTTAGCTACAAGCAAAACAATAGTTGTCATCCCCTACTCTTCCCCCCTTTATGCTCTGCTTCATTTTGGTTTACATTTAAAGAAACTAAAATCAGTCTGTGAGTGCAGCAGCTCCCCCAGGCCCTTAGGACTTGCTGTTTGTAACTCTTGCAAATTCAATGCAGGGAAGAGAGGCAGAAAAATAATTCCTTGAATGTGAGCCTGAGATAATTTTTCACCTTTCAGAGCATGTAGATTATTTGTTAATACTAATGAGGCTTAAGAGTGAAGACCCTTGCATGCTGAAAAACAACGTTGCAGGAAGGAGTGTCCCAGGCGCATGTTGCAGGACCTTTCTGGTGGTGGTCTGGTAAATAAAAAGTTTTGAAAACAGGAATATTTGAGTATTTTTTAAATGGCCTGTTAGGATCCCTGGATTGCAGCATCCCTGCCTTGTTTAGGGCAAGAAACAAGAGTATGTGGTGCAGTGCTGCATGCAGGAGGGGGTTATATGGCTGGGCCAGAGCAAACCTGCCCCCACACTCTGGATACACCTTGCAAGGCTGCAAAGAAGGGCTCAGAGATGGGCACCTGGGAAGAAATAGTGATTTAAAAGCTCTGACGGGTCAGAAACAGGATAAAGTAACCACAGATTACTAAAACAGATGAAGATTTATAGAAATTGTCAAAAGAATGCTGTGCCCTTGGCAAGCAATGAGAAAAAAAAACAACCCTGAAAGGTGGCTGAGCAAAGGCAGCTAAATTAAAACCATCTTTGTGACTGAGTCTGAGGAGGAAAACAGCTGGTAGGGGCTGCAGAGCCCGGTGCAACCTGGGGCTGGGGCGGCCTGGGAGCACACCCAGTGTTGTGGTTCCTGCTGGTATATGGAACTGAAGTCACTGCTCATTACAGCACAGCATGGGAATGGGAAGGGGAGACAAGAGAAGAAGGAATTTTCTCAAGCTGTCTTAACCGTGCCTCAGCTCTGCTCTGGAGGAAAGAGACTGAACCTGCAACTAATTTGGAAAATGGGGAGAAAAAGAAGTGCATCTTAGAGAATTTACAAGAATGGACTGCACTGGATTTCAGTTCAGCTTGACTGAGAAGAATTCACTTTTGAAAAATTATTAAATACTATTAATAAATAGTATTGATAAATCATACATAGTTTAGTAAATACATAATATTCTATTTTTCTACTAATAAAAGTATACAGCCAGTTTTTTGTACTGTGACCCCCTATTTCAGCCTAATCAATGAACTATCCAGAAACTGATCATTTCTCAGAGCAGAGTGAATATAAAGTGTTTACATTAATCTACAAAAGAATGGATATTTAACTGAAATTACACTTCTTCTAACTAAAATGCTTGTATTTTAAAAGTTTGCTAAACATTAAGTTTAAAATCATTGCAACATATATCAAAACCTGAATGAAAATAACTGAAACTAAAGTATCTTTTTTCAAGTTTATGAATGGAATTTTTTTAAAGGGCAAACAGGTTGACTGAGAAAAAGCAGCAGAAACCAGATTTTCTTGAAGTAGTTTGAAAATCACCATTGCAAGCAATAGTCTGTTTGGAGGTATAGCGAACATATTTCCTCATATGAGTGTATTCACCTTGCTCACTACGAAAAGTGTTTAATGCAAGACTGAAAAAGTGAGCAGGTATGAAACCATAGAAAAGCAGGAAAAGCAAAAAAAAAAAAA